>OX235271.1:3649091-3931339 GCA_944472155.2 Trichobilharzia szidati | reverse complement strand
TAACTACACGTTTAATGAACTTAAAATATCTATGTTGGACGAAAAAGTGGGTGTAGGATTCAGACGCAGAAGTGCACTGTCATCTTTGAGCAGTCTGGTGACTGAGGAGATGAACACTGCGAGTGTGTTTGCATCGCGCACATCAGCTGGTAGTCTATTCCAAATGACTGAAAACCTATTTAAGAAGAAATTATACCGCATGTAAGTCTGACAATGCTCTATAGCAGCTAGGTTGTGATGATTTCTAAGATTTTAGCTGATGACAGCGGTAGATTTAATTATTGGCTCGGAGGAGTGCACGAGCAGATTAGTTAGCTTGTAGTAAAAAATCAGGTTTAGCTTAAGACGTCTTTTCCAGAGTGGTTCTAAACTTAGTCTGTCGCAACGTTCATAGTATTGGAGACCACTTTCTAAACCAAGAATTCTTAAGGTGAATTGCCGTTGCACTCCTTCTAACTTAAGCTTGTCATTTTGCCTGAGTCCGCTAAGAATAAACGGGCAGTATTCTAAAATAGGTCGGACACATACTTTATATAATAAAAACCGTAGTTTCACAACAAAAGAAACTGCGAGTTATGCATCCTAGGAGCCTTCGTGTTTTACGTCTGGCATAATCAGTTTGTTCAGAGAACGTTAAGTTACTAGAGTATCTGATACCGAGATCTACGACTGAGTTGAGCTTGGCTAGTTTACGCCCATTTATTTCAAGATTCAGGTCAAGGTTACTGTTTCCGATACAAATCCAGCCGCATTTATAAATGTTGAACATTAGACAGGATTCAGTACACCATGTTGCGAGACAATTTAGTTCGAGATGTATTTTATTTACCATATCACTTAGTTCATGAGCGTAGCTGGAGTAAACGACTTTGAGGTCGTCAGCATATAGGAATGATTTACCTGAAGTGAAGCAGTTGCAAATGCTGTTAATGTATACTGTAATCAAAAGTGGACCTAGGACACTACCTTGCACAACCCCACTTGTGACCTGCCTAGGATGAGACAATACAGATCCAACCTTGGTTATTTGTACCCTATTGCTTAGAAACGATTTTAACCAGCTCAGTAATGGATTGCGAATCCCACATGAATACAACTTCTCAAAGAGAATACTGTGAGATACCATGTCAAATGCCCTAGATATGTCGAAGTAGAGAACAACAACTAGCTTACGTGCTTCGCGACTACTAGTGATGCAGTTGAAAAAGTCGAAGTGGCAAGTAACGCAAGACCTATTTCCGAGAAATCCGTGTTGAGACCTTGTAACAAGATCTTCCTTAAGTAGATAGTCTGACAATTGATCTTTGACAACTTTCTCCATGACTCGCGAGATAACTGAGGTTATATTTATGGGTCTGTAATTGCGGACGTTTGCCTTATCACCGGATTTATAGTGTGGAATTATGAAGCTAGTTTTCCACTCATTAGGGTAAGTGCCAGTGTCCATAGATATTGAGAAGAATTTAAGAAGTAGTAGGGGTATATCACACCCACTGTTTTTGAAAATTATAGAAGCAAGGCCATCTGGTCCCGTGCTAGTGGAAGGTTTAAGGCTTTTAACTGCTTGTTCTATTAATTGGTCGGTGAACACTATGCTTCCGAGGAAAGAGCTAGTAAGGGGGCCGGTGTCACCAGGAATGCGCATTTCTAAACTGAAGTTTGCAAACCACTCACTGAATATTTCACAGATAGTGGCAGGCACATTGTAGATAACTTTGTCATGAAGTAAATAGGGGATGTCTCTCGTCGACTGCATTCGTCTTTTAAGAAGTGTTGTTAAGTTATAAACTTTGGAGGTGCTTTCAAGTGCCCTTAATTCTTCGTCGAGGTCCTTTTGAGAGCGTTGGCGCTTGATAGATTCAAGAGACTCGTGGGTTGAGTGCAGTAGTGATATATCTTTAGTGGAATAGTACTGTTTCTTCAACTTCCTTAACTTATTGCGGCATGCCCTCGGAATGTATTCAGCTTGGTGTCTACTTAATTTCGCTACCTTCTTAGGAGCAACAGTATCTAGACAAAGGATAACATTCTTGTAAAATAGGGACGCTACAGCCTCCAGGGAGTCAGTGGTAAAATATTCATCCCAGTGACAGAGTCGAATGAGTTCTTGGACTAATCCCCAGTCTGTATGTTTGTAACTACGACAAATCAAGCTCCCTGAACCCTGTTTGTTTCCTGTATTTAGTGGTGAGAAAGGCAGAGAGCAGAGTACCATTCTATGGTCACTACTGGAAAATCTGTTATTAACATAGGTGGAGACTGGGATTGTGGCATGACAAACACAAGGTCCAACATGTTGTCATCACGAGTAGGTGTCTGGACGTGTTGCTGCCATCCATAACAATCGATAGTGGCAAGTAATTCGTCGAAGCGTTGGGGGCCGGAACTACTCAACCAATTGACTTCTGGAAGATTGAAGTCCCCTGCAATTATTTTGTAATTAGTACTAAACGATGAGGCGTGTGCGAATGATTTAGCTAATAACGCATCAGCTTCTTTGGTTGAGCTTGGTGCTCGATAAACACAGCCTATGAGAAGCTTGTACTTATCTCCTTGTAAGACGACCCAGAGTGAATCAGGTACCTGGTTCAATATTTCATCTTCCACCTTACTGGCTACGAATGAGTTATGTATATATATGAGACATCCTCCACCACGCTTGCAGTCTCTATTTGCACGGTGTACAGTGTAATCATCTATGCCTATATGCACATCAAGTACAGAGTATGAGCACCATGATTCAGTAATCAGAGCTACAGTAGGTTTGGCGATAAATAATAATGCCCTTAGTTCAGATATCTTATTGATTAAGGAACGTGCATTAATTAGCAAAATCGTGAATAAGTCACGGGATACTACAAACTGGCTTAAGATATCACCATAACCTAACTCTGTTTGTGCGCCAGCAACGCCAGAGTTTATGAATGATACGGGGGTCGGACTGGGTGTCTGTACATAGCGGTTAGAGTGCAGTGAGGTGGTCCTAGGTGCCATGGGTCGTACCAGTGATTCGGGACACTTGGAAAATTTACCATGTGTTCCTGGATATAAGGATAGCAGAGGTTGAGCCTGAGTTGACGGTTAAAAAGCATAGCATCAAATGGTCTACCCATCCACGTGCTATCCGTCATACCGGTACACACTTTCGTGTTGGTTTTATAACTTAAAGGAAATTGAGAGGGAAGGTGCTCTGGATGCAAGACTTTAGGGGTTTCGAGGCCTGACTTTCTATAATATGGAGCATACTGAAAACCACCAGATATACTTGTGTTTCGAGAGGAACTTTTCGTAAGAGGTGAGGGTTTTTTTAACAGTCTTACTCTCAGCAAGCTTATCGAATACAAAGTATTCTTCCCCATCATTAGTCTCAACCCGGCGAAATTTGTTCATTGTGGTGAGGTCACCACGTTTAGGTAAGAATTTCTTAGAACAGCTTGCAGCAGTTCTACCTATTTTAACATCTTTCGGTGAGACGTTATTTACAGGGGTACTGGTATCTAAATCAGTCCCTAGTTCCATTGCCATGCGTGGTTGTTGTGTAGTTTGCTGAATGCTAATGTCAGCATTAGGTGACTGTTGCTGTGCACGATCGTTTTTGGGTAATTCTAAGCTAGAGGAGGTGACCAGTTCATAATAATAATAATCACTTTATTCCACAACAATAACAATTTACAGCATGTAATTTTCAGCGTTTCATTTTACATATTGCATTGGTTTAGCTCTTTTTATAATTATATAAATATATAAAATTTTAAAAATATTAATAGTTAATAGGAAAAATAAAAACCCCAACAAAGTACACCATTTCTAGGTCATAGTGAATAATAAATAAATAATATAACAAATCACACATGCAATAATATGCATCATTACATTTTTTAGTTTAGTTAATGATTTAAAAGTTGTAAAAGTTATTTTCTGATGTTTGTCTCTTCACAGAATGCTCGTGCCAAATATGGTACGGTCGAATTTTTATATTTTGTAGTACGAGCATAAATGTTTATGAAATTTCTTCTGGTCTTAGCCGAAGAGATACAAGGAAACAAATGTGAATAAAGAGGATGTTCACTATCAGACAAAATAACTTTAGCTAAGTGTTTACAAGAATTCAAATGCCTATTGACAACAGTGTCGGTTAGTTGAGTCAAAGGGATAGCACTGACCCTACTTACAGCCCTCAATGTTCTTCGTAGTATTATATGGTCTTTTTTGAGTAGCCTAGGGAAGAATAATGGGGAACAATAAAGAATAATGGGCAAAACACATGAATTAATAAATTGTATGAGAAGAGATTGGGTTATACCTGAGTGCCTCAACTTCTTTATGTAATAAGTCAGACGGAAAACTTTCGTAGAAACTATAAGAATGTGAGACGACCAGCAAAGGTTTGAAGAGAAACTGATGCCAAGATAAGAAACACTTGACTTTCTCTCTATCATGTTACCATCAATATTACAACAATCATGAGATTGGACCAATCCATGCATATCTTTTTCACTTCTCAAGCTGAAATCAACAGTATTACATTTAGTTGGATTTAGTTTAAGACCATTTGAGCCAGACCAATCCTTAACTTCAGCTAAGAAGCCATTCATATGGGAACAATCCGATGTGGAAACTACAGGGACAGAAACGATCAGATCATCAGCATACTTAATGAAGTTAACTTTGGGTGAGTTCGGAAGGTCATGCAAAAAGAAAGAGAAAAGAAATGGAGAAAGTACTGCTCCTTGAGGCACACCACTTTCAGTTAGCAGAGGAGTGGAGCGCTTTCCAGCCAAAACAGTATGCTGTTTCCTATCCTTAAAATAAGAAGACAGCCATCTAGTTGCCCAGGTCTCTGTCTGTGCTGAAATCATCTTTCCTAATAAAAGTGTCCTAGGAACAAAGTTGAAAGCTGCAGTATAGTCTAAAAAAGCTGCTCGAACGATCTTAGCACCCTTATCAAGGCAGGAAAAAATATTGTGGTGTAGTACAATGGCTGCATCTAATGTACTTCTTCCACACTTATAAGCAAACTGCTTAGGGTCATTAAAAGCTTTTAAAGAAGGTTTGAGAATATTCAAGAGAAGTTTCTCCATTGTTTTCAAAAAAGGAGATGTTATAGCGACCGGTCTAAACTTTATACCTGCTCCAGAAGATGATTTCTGTACAGGTACAACCTTGATTTCTTTCCAGTCAGAAGGTACCGTTTCCTTGTTGAATGATGCATTAAAGATTTGAGTAAGAGGATGACACAAAATGTCTGCACACTTTTGAAGAAGAATGTCTGGTACACCATCTGGACCAAGGCTGTGTGTTGGATTTAAAGATTTCAAACATAATAGTACATCCTCTTCTTTAAAACCCGGAAAATGACCATTATCTTGACTAGGTGCATCAGGTACAGGCATAATAATTTGTTTCATGATAAATGATTTGTTTAAAGCATTAACATCAGAATAAGCATCAACAGACATTTGTTTTTTACTTGTAAGTTTATTGAAAAGTTTCCAAATGTTTGAAGGATTTTTACATGATAAAAAGTTTTCATTATATAGTCTGTTCAACCTTTCTATTTCAATTTTTATAAGGGTGTTTATTTTACGGACACCAGTATTATCACAATTCTTATACAACTTCTCTTTTTGTCTTCTAAGTTTTTTCAGCTGCAAAGAAGAGATTCTGTCAAATCTCGAAAACAGTGTTTCATATGGACAGCAAATATCCAAACAAAACTTCAGATAATCGGTTATATTAGAGACAGTAGCATCCAACTTATCGTCAGTAAATAGTTCCCAGTTGGTATCATACAACATGCTTCTTAGTGCTAGAATGTTGTCATGGGAATAGGAACGTTCATGTATCTTCTTTGTTAAATGACTAAACAGTTTCTGTTGTAACTTGCAGTACACTTTCGGTAAAATACGAATAATGCAGTGGTCAGAGTTTAGCAAAGGAGCTCTCCTTCTGGTTTCATATACATCACGGTCGTTTATGAAAACCAGGTCTAGTGATTTGTCCAGACGTGTATTAGACTCTACTAGATTCTCATGACCAAGTGAAGTAAGAAAGCTGTGATCACATGAATTAAAATCACCACAGACTATAGAAAACGAGTTTCCGAATGCAGGAGCAGCGAATTCAGTAAATTCATCTGCAAACGTAACTATATTTGAAAGGCTACAATTGGGTGTTATGTAGATATTTGTTATGTATATGTAAGAATATTTACTTAAGTGTTTTGGGCGACGCCTGACGGTTATGCAGTCTATATTGTCACTACAATAATTGAAGCAAACGTGATTTGATATAGACCAACTTGTGTTTATAAAAGTGGCTACCCCTCCTCCACATTTTTTCTTAGAACTTTTTCTATCTTGTCGAAAAACTTTATATCCATTTATTGAAACTAGATTATCATCATAATGCTGGTGCAGCCAAGTCTCTTGTATTGCTAAAACGCCAGCATTTCGATAAACATTAGAATACATTAGGGATTGAAGATAATCCATTTTGTTGGACAGGGATCTACAATTAGTGATAACGAGTTCAGGAATAGTCACTTGATTAATTTGTGTACGTTTCAGTGCACGCTGCCATCCACAGTGATGCTTTTTTGTCAATTTTTGTGGATGACACAACGCAGTAGGTTGTAATGATTTTAAAACTGCGCGATTATAAATAATACGATCAGAACACATTATTGATAAATTAAAACAAAATTAAAAGAGCAAACCAAAGCAATTTTGCAAAATGTGGTAAGGTGGAATTTTTGGTAGCCCTATGTTCAAGCAGGCCGCCGTTATTACTCCGCATCATTCTGCACTGACACGGTGTTTTATCCTGAGCTATGGTTATATACTTATAACTGCTGTTCAGTCTTAGGTGATCCTGACATTTAGTAAACTTACTAGATTCAAGGGAATTACTGAACCTAAAAATAATGGGACAATTAGCCTGGTTAGACTATTTACGAAGTCTTTTGCATTCACATGGAACACTAGCCATGCCGCAACAAATCAGGATTTTGTGTTTTACAGTCTTCAGAGGAAGAGAATCTGGGACACTGTAAACTATAGCCTGGTGAGAAGAGGTTATACGCTTCGTCACCTCCGCAGTCAATCAGATTTTCAGCCTTATTTAGGGTGTCTGGAGACATTTTAGGATGTTTTCTTAACAGACAGGCTATTGGGTCTAAATCCGAAAGCTTGCTTTGGGTTACATCCAGTATATACTTAACCTGGCCAATATCAGAACCACTCTCCGTGATATTTGACATTGGCAGTGGCATTCTCTCAAACTGACCTAATTTTTCCTGAAGTTCATTTACTTGCCTTTGGATATCTTTCACAAGGAGGTTTAATTTACAGATCTCAGAGTTATCTAACAGAACTTCCTTCATCTGTATCACAGGAGTGAGAATTGCACTCAAGCCATTTTGTGAGCTAGTAGTTAATGCTGTATTACAGGGTGGTAATGCAGTTATAACCGAGGTTGAGGCACTATCTAAAACAACTGTGTTTCTACGAACACGTTTTTTAGAAATTTGGACCATAATTTCAAGGATTATATGACTATAAGCAGTAAATAAATGTCAGAGAAAACACGTGCATAATTGTCAGCAATTTCGAACGTACCGCCAGCGATTCGAAAACCCTCAATGGCTGCAGCTCTACAGTTTGTTGTTGTTTTCAAGTCATGCTGCACAACCACTCCCAATTCCTTGTACTCAGTGACCGCTGGGAGAGCAATGCCATTCATTGAGTAATTGTGCACGGGACTATGAGATACATGCATAACTACACTCTTGCTTAAGTTAATCTCCAAGGCCCAGTGCTTACACCAATCACTTAACGAGTTTAAATCTTCCTGCAAATCAAGTTGATCACTGTCATCGTGTAAAGCCCTCCATGTCTTGATGTCGTCAGCAAACAGTAAGCAGGATGACCTAACTACCGATGGAATCGCATTAACATAAATCAGGAAAAGAAGTGGGCCTAGAATTGTACCCTGAGGAACGCCACTCTTAACCGATTCCCATGTTGATAAAACCCCGTTAACTCGTACTCTTTGTCTTCTCTCTTTCAGAAAGTCTTGAATCCAGTCGGCAACCACTTTATTGATTCCCATACTACAGTGCACAGTGGTTACGACTCTCGCCGACCATGCACATGGTCCGGAGTTCGATCCCCTGCCGGCGCACACCCGATATCTATGGTCGGCCTGAATTTGGGCTACCGATATCCATGCTGAAAATTCCATACCTGTACTGAAAATACGGTGTGGAATCAAGCTGTAAATCAAAAAAAGAATGAGAAACCCTGTCAAACGCCTTGCTAAGGTCGATGAATATGGCATCCACCGGTATATTGGCATCATCTGAGCTTGCCCAACTTTCTCTGGCCAAAAGAAGGTTGGTCAAGCAAGAATGAACTGCTCTAAAACCATGCTGTTCCACAGCGAAAGGTATGCTCCCTTCAATGAACTGAATGATAGCATCACGAATTATTCTTTCTAGTAGTTTAACAACAATACTGGTCAAACTTACAGGACGATAGTTCTGAACTAAGTTTCTAGATCCGGTTTTGAAGACCGGACTAATGATAGCATCTTTCCAGTCTCTTGGACATTTAGAGTGGTCCAGAGACTTATTGAAGATTGCCGACAATGGCTCGGCTATGTTTTCAGCCAATGCTGTTAATATACGTGGGTGGAGTTCATCAGGGCCACTGGACTTACCAGGATTGAGCCTTAGAAACCATTTTTGGACAGTATCCTTTCCAATGTATAAGGGTGCCATTTTCAAGTTACCTTCTGGAAAAGTTACAAAAGCTGGTATCAATATTATCAGAGAATACTTGACTAAAGCGCTTGGACAAAGACTCAGCCATGTTTGTCTGGTCATCTTCAAGCATAAGAGGTGGGATAGCATCACTCTTACGTGTTCTTCTCTTGATATATGAGAAGAGTCTTTTCGGGCAGCCTGGTGAACTTTTAACTAGCTGGGTTTCGTAAGCTATCCTTGACTGGTGAATCAAAGTTTTACACTGGTTTCTGGTTTCACAGTATTTCAGCCGGAACTGCTGTAGCCCAGTAGAAACAAAGAGATTCCAGAACCTTTTTCTCCGTCTTAGGAGTGTTATAGCTTGTCTACTTATCCATGGTGGCCGGTTTGTTGGTCTTTTAGGGACCCTCCAGGGAATGAAGTCAGTGGTAACCCTCTCAAGTGTATTCTTAAACCTATCCCATTCATCTTCAATGGGTGAGACCATATTGACTGACCAGTTGGCAGTTGAAGCACGCTCTTTTATAGCGACTTTATCATCATGCCAAACACTAGGTCGGGATTTGGGTTGAAAACTGGCTAAATTGCCAACCCTTAAGTTAAAATCTAACACCTCATGATCACTGTTTGCTAGAGGTGGATGAATAACTAGACCATCCACGTCGTCGTTGTCATGAGTAAGCACTAAGTCCAGCAAGGAAGATCCTTGGGTAGAACCGAATCTTGTTCCACCTTAGACATGTTGTGTCAGGGCATTTTCCATGGTAGTCAAGAGTAACCGGCTGTCAAACTTATTAGTGGATCCTGGAGATGTGCCAGCTACCCAGTCTATATGAGGTGCATTAAAGTCACCTAGAATAAGACAGCTACTGTGTTTACTCCATTGTTTGAGGTGATCTAAAATAAAGTCATCACACTGACAAAAGGGACTTCTATACAGAACACCAATGAGTAAAGTGCCAGTTGCAAAGCTTACTTCACAGCTAATTACCTCACTTGTCCCACTGTCATGCGCTTCAGATTTCACGGAACGAAAATGTAGGGAGTTGTTGATGTACAGAGCAACCCCGCCACCTCTACGACCCTTAACCCTGTGGCAGCCTGTAGACGGCCGTAGGTCATTCGATTAGCTGATGTCTAGCGGCTTTATTTAATGAAAAACTTCGAAAATAGGTGATTTTTCGTTGTTTTACACACTTTTACACCTACATTGCTGCTAAAAGTTGATGTAATAAGGCGTTTCTAGTATAAACAGGAAATGATGGTGTCCTTATCTGGCCGTAATTTACGGCCAGTTTACAAATTGTTGGATTACGTACTTTTCCGTTCGGAAAATGTCGAATTACTTGAAGAGACATATTATAACGACTTCTGGTGAATGCTTTTTGCAGTTTAAAGGATTATACATGGACATGACGAGGTAGGATATTTGGTTTTGTTGGTTATTTGATTTACTTTGTTGTTTACTTTGCTAATGCTGTCAAAGCATCCGTACATGTATTTCATTAAAGTAAATTTACAGAAATACTTAGAAATTATGTACCCATAGTATCTACTTATTTTATGGCATATACTTGATGTTTTGTTTTTTATTTTATTTTGATTACAGCTTGATTCCACATCGTATTTTCAGTATAAGTATGGAATTTTCAGCATGGATATCGGTAGCCCAAATTTACAGGCCGACCATACATATCGGGTGTGCGCCGGCAGGGGATCGAACTCCGGACCATGTGCATGGTCGGCGAGAGTCCTAACCACTGTGCCACCGACGCACAGGTAGATGCAATATCCATTTGTTGTTCTTGAAAAATGTTGACTGATGTAATTGTATACAATTAAACTGAATATTTCATCATTTTAAACATGTTAGGTAGTTTATTATTGCATTTACAGTGGTAAAAATGTCTACATCTTTAGTATTCTTTTGTTCTTCTTCAGATAATATCTACTTTCGGGAATTTCATACATTTGGGCGAAAAGAAAAAGATATCTGCCGTGTTGTTGATTATGTATTATGTGTTTATTCATTAATAAATGTATTCCTCGTTATTCGTTTGTATATACTACTTGATAAAGCTGATTTCTAGCGTTTGCGTAATTTGTGAGGTACGGAGTATATGACGTTATCTTAAAAATGCTAGGTAAAATTAGATATTTGGAGAGGCTTATTGATATAAAGACTATGTCGTGCCGTAATGAAGTTAATACGTCCACTTGTAAAAGAAAACATTGAGGTTATAAGCGCTTAGTTATATATCGTCTTAGTAAGAACCTATTAATTGACTTCGGATTCGTAGTCAAACAAGGTTAAAAGTAAATCTACCTGAGATAGTGAGCTCGCGATTTCTACTTATTGTAATAAACCAAGATGGGACTAATGTACCTATACTGTTGGATTTATAAATCAGTGCAACTACGGTTATCGTAATAATTAAAAACAGAATGCCTACTATTGAAATACAATTATACTTTATTAGAATACCTACGCTTCGCAGCTACAGAACACGGTACGTTGCTGTCTGTTCATCTAATCGCGTAAACAACAGTTTCCCAGACGCCATATTTACTCCTAAAAGTTTGCCCTTAATTCCTTACCTAGCACGTGTTACTAACGTCACTGGAACACAATCGCGTTACAACAGAAGGAACACAGATTCATTAAAAAAGTGTTTATTAAATAAAAATCAGATTTGAGATGTACAGATAATTCAGATGAGTAGTCCCCCGTCACTGTCAGTAGGTTCCATCTGCGTACCAGCACATATATGTTTCTCCATAAGCCTGAAAAGGTTTAAGAAAAGCATTATTAACTTAGGTGGTACATGTATGATCTGAATAAAAAATGTTTCTTCATAAGCATTTACAAGTAATCACTTCACAAACAATATATATAAGTAGCTAAATAGTTTTCACTAAACTCAAGGGACTTCGCAATTTATCG
Organism: Trichobilharzia szidati; assembly: GCA_944472155.2. NCBI lineage: Eukaryota > Metazoa > Platyhelminthes > Trematoda > Strigeidida > Schistosomatidae > Trichobilharzia > Trichobilharzia szidati. The sequence goes on along the minus strand of OX235271.1, from coordinate 3,919,628 downwards.
TCGGTCGATATCTAGTAGGTCCCTCGAAGCATCATGAAATGAAAAATTATTTAACGACAAGTTACGCAATAGTTTCCGAGGCTTGAACAAAGATTTTAACAAAAGTGACAACAGCTTTATGACAAATAATACGAGTTTTGACAGCATTAATAATAATAATGTTCATGTTCATAGTGACTATAAAAACAATAATACGTATTATTATCGCAACGAATTCATCATTAACTTCGATAGACAACTACTTATTATACAATCATATCAATTAAATGTATCACTTAATCTTATGAAGCAGTTGTTTACTTACTTTCACTGCATTCTCGCAATACTGATGTGGTCAACTAGCTTATTCCAAATGAACTCAAGATTTATCCTGAAAGGGAATGGAGACCCAGTTTATTTCAAGTAAAAACATGTAGTCTACATGTATTACACTGCTTACTGAGACATTTGATACCTGCTTTCCGATCTTCGTGACAGTATATGTAGGTTAATCTACATATATTATTTTTATCTTCATATGCGAAGAATCCATTGAATTCAGGAAATAAATCCTCTGGTTTATCAAATCTATCATGAGCTGTAATAGTATGTGGTGTCAATTATGCACCCAAATTGATAAAACGCTCCTGGCAAATGCGAACTTAACCAAGCAGCTAAATGATGTTTGAAATTACCGCAGCTCGAATGACAAACTGACCAATCACAAGCGAGCAAATCACTTGTTTATCTCACTCGCGGGCACTCAAAATTACGGCCGTCGACAGGCTGCCTCTTCTCACGTATTTGACAAATTGCTGTTTTTGTTGTGTTATTCACTTCGAGAACATTTAAAAAAACTTTTACTTGACTTTTGTCCTTTAAGTTTTTATTTTAAACATTTATATAGTCTATATTGGGTAAATTGTCATGGCAATTTCATTAGTTCATTATGTCAAAAGTACCACATAAATGTAATAGGGTGGAGTGTTACTTTTTGGTAGATGATGGAATACAGTGTAATACTGTAAAAAGTGGTATCATAAGATGTGTACTGGATAACATCCAGCTGCATACAAACGTTGTAGTGCTCAAACATCCCACTGGATGTGCAGAATGTGCTGCTCCCCAAAGATGACTTTGATAAGGGGGGCTCACGAACTACTGTCTCAGGCTATGGAACTTCCTGATGATAGCGTGGCGAGTAATAGTGACACAGACTACCCGTCTGAAGATGACGCAGCAAGTGCCATCATGAATGTTACCACACCGGCGGTTACTATCCCAGTTACCCCGGAAGTAAAACCTACTAGGCGCTCGAAGCGTCTTAGTAAGCGAAAAGGTAACAAGACGGAAGCTGCAAACAGCATCTCAGCACCAGAGAACACTGTAAGCGAAGTTCACCATGAAGGTGGTGCAGACACTGATCTCGATTGTACCATCAAAAACTGCAGCAGCCCTGAGAAGCAACTGCAGACAGATGATCAGTGGGTAACGAAAATAAGCAATCGGAAGAAACATAGTAATACTGATGGTAAGCAAACGTCTGTTACATGTAGCCAGGCTGCATCAGTAGTGGTGAGAAAAGACGTAGCCACTGCTAAACACGACAAGCTCTCCTTAGACTCTAACATAATTGTTGGAAATTTAGAAGAGTCCAAAGAATCTGATCCCGTAAAAAGGCACGATCACGACCTTAAATTAGTGAGTAGTATTATAAGGAAGATGCTCCCAGCGAATTTCCCTGGAGTATCGATTAAAAAGCTGATTAGAATAGGCAAAAGAGATGATGAATGTTCTAATCAGCGTAGATTGCTTAAAGTAGTCTTAGGTTCTCCTGATGACGGAATCATCTAATGGCTAATGTACACAACCTTTCCGGGTCAGGAATTTCAGTCAGAACTGATTTATCTCTTAAATAAATAAATAAATAAATTTATTCTCATAGGACAGTAAATGAGGGACGCCAGTTTACAGGCATCATCAAATTGTTACAGAAATAGAACCATATAATTCAATCACAATTTACAGGCAGTAGCAAGTTATGCTTTGCATGTTCGCTGGAGATTATACATACACTTGATAAATGTTAATCCCAGTAGTATAAAACAGCCTTTTCATTTATATACAATCATTTCTGTGCAAAGTTGGAAAAATCTCCTAGACTGTCAGTGAGTGCAACACAACAGGAAATACAGGAGTATTGTCTTCGCATTAACAAGAAAACCAGGTCTTTGGTGGATGGATTATAAGTGCCTGGGAAAAAAATAAAGCTTGAAGTCAATTTTCATACATAACTTTGTTGTGTGCGGAGTCCTCGAATTATAGTTCATTGATGTGTTATTTTGAAATCAGTGATGTGTTTATCTCATTTGATCTTCAATGTCATTGTTGGGAGTAAGTACATAAGCTTCGGACGCATTAATTAATGGATTTCTACTGCTTGTGGGTATTTTCTTAGCGTTAGGAAGGTTTATGAGTTTCAGCTGTTCCGACAGGAGTTGAGAATATTAACTGCTCAGCAACATTATGGATATAAGTTCATCACATTATCTAAGGAAAGGTGGGTTGCAGTTGGTGAGGGATATATGGTGCCCAACGAGCGTTCATCTGTCCATGTGATGTTGTGGTGAGTTATACCTTTCTCATGTTGTCGGTTTATGTCCATTTTATTCCACTTATTGTGTTGTATTTGTATTGTATTATTTACAAACGAGATTTCTTGTCTGTTTGAGGATACGTATGTTAACCGTTAATTCATTTTCTAGAATTATAAATATAGGCAAAAAACAACAGGTGTAGTATTTAAGCTTATACATTAAATGGACCTATAATTTCGGAGGCTCTCAGATAGGAACTAGAACTACTATCGTTTGCAAACTCTTGTAGTTTGTCATTAAGCACCTTTCTGAAAGAGGCCAATGTACTTGTTTGACGCATTTTCATTGGCAGTTTATTCCATATCTGTGCATACCTAATCAAGTAAAACTTTTGCCTGGTGGCTGTTTTACATTGTTCGATAGCTACTGTACCCTTAGTGTGTCTTAGTTTGTAGCCATTGTCATCTGAAAGTCGGGTGCCATTAGTAGAGGTAAAAACTAAGTGGTTTAGAAGCCTATAGTAAAGTGTCAAGTTTAGTCTCAGGCGTTTTAGCCATAGTGTTTCTAGTCCTAGGGTATCACATCTAGTGGAGTAGTTCATACCATTTTCAGTCCCGAGTAATTTTAACGTGAAGTACCTCTGCACTCCCTCGACTTTCAATTTGTCCTCTATGCGTATGCTTCTATACATGAATGAACAGTAATCAAATAAAAGACGCACGCAAACCTTGTACAACAGAATTCTAGACTCATTTCTGTAGAAGTTCCTGAGTAGAAAGCCGATAAGTCTGCGTGACTTTGACACTTGTTTGGAGATATGTTCAGAAAATGATAAGTTATGTGAATATTTCAGTCCTAGGTCTAGTATATATTCCAGTCGTAGAAGTGCATGGCCTTGAATTGTCAGGTCAAGTTCTAAATTGTTGCAACCTATGCAGAGCCAGCCACACTTTTCGACATTAAATTGGAGTTGCCAGGTGTCACACCATCTATCCATTTTTTCTAATTCTTGCTGTATGGCGTTTACTGTTGTTCCAAGATCTGTGTTCTTGCATTTATACGTCACTTTTAAGTCATCTGCATATAGTATTGGTTTACCTACACTAAAGCATTCACAGATACTGTTTATATATATTATGAATAAGAGTGGGCCTAATACACTTCCCTGGATCACACCAGTACTTACTGGATTAGGCCTTGAGATTATCGAGCCAACTTTCGTTGTCTGACTTCGGCCACAGAGAAATGATTTTATCCAGCTCAGGAGAGGATCACATATCCCTAGTGAGCATAACCTGCTGACTAGCAGATTATGGGGAACTCTGTCGAAGGCTTTTGTTATATCGAAATATAGTACAATTACTAGTTCTCTGTTGTCCCTACTTCGTGTAACTTCGTTGAAAAAGTCTATGTGACAGGTCACATATGATCTCATATTGAGAAATCCGTGTTGTGATGGATTGATAAGTTCATGTTCTAGTAAGTTGTCTGACACTTGGTCTTTAACCACTTTCTCCATTATTCGTGGTATAACCGGTGTTATCTTGATAGGTCTATAGTTGCATGCACTGGTTTTGGCCCCTGCTTTGTGCTTAGGTAATATGTATGTGGTTTTCCACACTTCAGGATAAGTTCCAGTTTCCAACGAGAGAGTAAATATTCTAAGTAACAAGACTAGCATCTCCGTGCTACCGTTTTTGTACATGACAGGTGGTATGTCATCTGTTCCAGTACTACCATTAGACTTCAAAGTCTTAATCGCTGAGTCTATATTTTGTATATTAAAGTCTATTTCGCCTAATTTGTGGTTACTTTTGCAGGTCATTTGGAAATTTGGAGTCGGGTGCACTCTGGCGTCATTGCAAAACCACTCATTGAGGAGTTCACTTATAACCTGGGGATCATTGTATATTATACCCTTATGCTTCAAGCTGCTTTCTGTTTCCTTCTTCCTTCTCTTCTCGAAGGTATTGCATTGAAGCACTGCAAATAAACAGTAATGCTCTTTTCTACGTTTGTATTACTTGGGCGTTATTCAGAATGTTGTTGGCACACACGACGAACCGCGGAACAAATTCCATTCTGAATTCTGTTTATCATCGCAAAGTTGGTCCCTTGTATCTGTTAATACCAAAATAATGTTGTACTTACTCGCTACTGTGGAGTTTTATAAATTGTTGAACATTTATTAATTGACAAAATGATAATGATCACAAACCCTGTATCCTGTATGTCTTACTCTAGCACATGTTTATCACCTCTCTTCTTACCTTCCATTAACGCAACATTTCGTAATTCCCGCATGGATCTGACTGACTATAAGTATATTGTAGACTATAAATTAGACTTGAACCAATATATTGTAATCTATTCTAACAAAATTTCTAGAGGTTTTTATCCATCTTTCCAATTTTTGATGTCAAAAAAGTGTTCCATTTCAAATTGCACTTGTCGAATATGATCATGCCTGTACAAACGGTATGTTAATCATGTAAATGCTTAATTTATGTGAAATATATATTATTATTATTGTCTTTACTGCTTTTTAGACGTCTCCGCAATATCCTACAAAATTCCTGAGTTTTGGAGTTACCCACAAGCGCTTTATTTTCTTCAAGTTGTGACATCATTTTGTGTTTATCTTCAAGCCGTTTAAGAGTTTCATGTATTTGGTTTAACGCATTAAATTCCTTAAATACATGGTATTTCCTTTTCAATTTCTTTAGTTTTAGTCGCGTTTTGCGGTCTATAAATGGCGTTGATGTCTTTAGAGCAGATTTTAGGGGCGCGATTATGTCTCTTGCTGAGCCAATTGTTTTGTAGAAAATATCAAGTGATACTTCTAAGTTATTGTTGATGAAGTATTCTTCCCAGTCAGAACTTCTCAGCAGATCTGATAGGAATTCCCAATCGGCATTCTGATAGTCCCTATACTGATAGTGCACCGGGGAATTTTCAAGTGTGTGTTTAGTTGTTAGTCGGAGGGGTGGCGTGCAGTACAATATGTTGTGATCAGTGTTATCAAGTTTATTTCCTACTTCTATCGAGATGGGCTCTATTTCATGAGAAAGGATTAAGTCAAGAGTGTTTTCATTTCTTGTAGGAAGGCGTGCGCACTGCTTCCATCCACCTACGTCTATAGCTCGTAGTAGCTCGTCATGGGTTCTAGGTCCTGTACAGGTATCTCGGTTTACTCCAGGTAAGTTGAAGTCGCCACAGACTACTTTGTAGTCAAAGTCCAGCGTAGCTGCATGCTCTAATATTTCTCCAATACTTATATCAGTCATTTCAGAGCTATTAGGGCGTCTGTATATACATCCCACGAGAATTTTATTTTCGTTTGTGTGGATGCTTATCCACTTAGATTCAGGGAGTTTGTCAGTAGTTGGGTTATTGAAAGTATTGGAGTTAGTGGATTTAGAGGCATATATTAAGCAGCCGCCTCCTCTTTTGTCAACTCTATCGTTCCTATAGATGTCGTAGTTGTCTATTACTAGCTTTGAGTCAGGTATATCAGTAGTAAGCCAGGTTTCAGTCACGATTATTAGTGTTGGCCGTTCTATGTATGCCAGGCAGCGAAGCGATGTTATTTTATTAAGGAGAGATCTAGCATTCAGGAGCATAATCGTTAGTAAACCAGAGTTATTGAGGGAGAGGTTAACATGGTTACTTGTTACTATTCCTACGTTATGTTTGGAGGGGCTCTGAGGTGAGACAGAGTCAGTGTGTGTACTATTTCCTGGATGAATTGTGCAGAGAGTGGGGCTATTGTTTGCTGCATCCGAAAATAATCCTGTTGCATGTTTTGACTTTCAGCATCCATGGGTGGGCATCTGCGTTCATTTACTGGTGATATATAGTTTGCTTGACCTAGGTACCCTGTGTTAAGATTACCTTGGTAGTTGTACCTCATGGGTCTTTCATAGTCGCATGCATATTGGCTCACATCACATGTGTGAGTAAAGTTATTGAGAGGGTGAAGTGTCGTTCTATACTCATTATGTTGCATGAGGTTCAACATAGATAGTGTGAGAGTTTGGACAAGAATATGCATTAATATGGTGCCTATATGAGCCTATATGAAGACAGACTTAAACGAAAAGAAGTTTTGTCCCAGCTAGAAACAAGACGTAAAAATGGTGAGACTAACCTTAAACTGGTGGGTTTTCAAATAGTCAGGTCTTCGAAACGTATGCTTCCAAGACCTGTGTGGATAAGCCGGACCGCATAGGAAGCCTGAAGGTAGTGTACACTAATATACGTAGTATCGTGAACAAATTTCATGAGCTAGGTGTATTAGTGGAAGACCTTAGGCCAAGTATTGTGGCCATTACTGAAACATGGCTGATTTCTGGATTAGATGACACACCTGAGCTATGCGGATTTAGTTGCTTGCGTAGCGACAGGGTTAAGGGTCGTAGAGGTGGCGGGGTTGCTCTGTACATCAACAACTCCCTACATTTTCGTTCCGTGAAATCTGAAGCGCATGACAGTGGGACAAGTGAGGTAATTAGCTGTGAAGTAAGCTTTGCAACTGGCACTTTACTCATTGGTGTTCTGTATAGAAGTCCCTTTTGTCAGTGTGATGACTTTATTTTAGATCACCTCAAACAATGGAGTAAACACAGTAGCTGTCTTATTCTAGGTGACTTTAATGCACCTCATATAGACTGGGTAGCTGGCACATCTCCAGGATCCACTAATAAGTTTGACAGCCGGTTACTCTTGACTACCATGGAAAATGGCCTGACACAACATGTCTAAGGTGGAACAAGATTCGGTTCTACCCAAGGATCTTCCTTGCTGGACTTAGTGCTTACTCATGACAACGACGACGTGGATGGTCTAGTTATTCATCCACCTCTAGCAAACAGTGATCATGGGGTGTTAGATTTTAACTTAAGGGTTGGCAATTTAGCCAGTATTTAACCCAAATCCCGACCTAGTGTTTGTCATGCTGACATAGTCTCTATAAAGGAGCGTGCTTCAACTGCCGACTGGTCAGTCCATATGGTCTCATCCATTGAAGATGAATGGGATAGATTTAAGAATACACTTGAGAGGGTTACCACTGACTTCATTCCCTGGAGGGTCCCTAAAAGACCAACAAACCGGCCACCATGGATAAGTAGACAAGCTATAACACTCCTAAGACGGAGAAAAAGGTTCTGGAATCTCTTTGTTTCTACTGGGCTACAGCAGTTCCGGCTGAAATACTGTGAAACCAGAAACCAGTGTAAAACTTTGATTCACCAGTCAAGGATAGCTTACGAAACCCAGCTAGTTAAAAGTTCACCAGGCTGCCCGAAAAGACTCTTCTCATATATCAAGAGAAGAACACGTAAGAGTGATGCTATCCCACCTCTTATGCTTGAAGATGACCAGACAAACATGGCTGAGTCTTTGTCCAAGCGCTTTAGTCAAGTATTCTCTGATAATATTGATACCAGCTTTTGTAACTTTTCCAGAAGGTAACTTGAAAATGGCACCCTTATACATTGGAAAGGATACTGTCCAAAAATGGTTTCTAAGGCTCAATCCTGGTAAGTCCAGTGGCCCTGATGAACTCCACCCACGTATATTAACAGCATTGGCTGAAAACATAGCCGAGCCATTGTCGGCAATCTTCAATAAGTCTCTGGACCACTCTAAATGTCCAAGAGACTGGAAAGATGCTATCATTAGTCCGGTCTTCAAAACCGGATCTAGAAACTTAGTTCAGAACTATCGTCCTGTAAGTTTGACCAGTATTGTTGTTAAACTACTAGAAAGAATAATTCGTGATGCTATCATTCAGTTCATTGAAGGGAGCATACCTTTCGCTGTGGAACAGCATGGTTTTAGAGCAGTTCATTCTTGCTTGACCAACCTTCTTTTGGCCAGAGAAAGTTGGGCAAGCTCAGATGATGCCAATATACCGGTGGATGCCATATTCATCGACCTTAGCAAGGCGTTTGACAGGGTTTCTCATTCTTTTTTTGATTTACAGCTTGATTCCACACCGTATTTTCAGTACAGGTATGGAATTTTCAGCATGGATATCGGTAGCCCAAATTCAGGCCGACCATAGATATCGGGTGTGCGCCGGCAGGGGATCGAACTCCGGACCATGTGCATGGTCGGCGAGAGTCGTAACCACTGTGCACTGTAGTATGGGAATCAATAAAGTGGTTGCCGACTGGATTCAAGACTTTCTGAAAGAGAGAAGACAAAGAGTACGAGTTAACGGGGTTTTATCAACATGGGAATCGGTTAAGAGTGGCGTTCCTCAGGGTACAATTCTAGGCCCACTTCTTTTCCTGATTTATGTTAATGCGATTCCATCGGTAGTTAGGTCATCCTGCTTACTGTTTGCTGACGACATCAAGACATGGAGGGCTTTACACGATGACAGTGATCAACTTGATTTGCAGGAAGATTTAAACTCGTTAAGTGATTGGTGTAAGCACTGGGCCTTGGAGATTAACTTAAGCAAGAGTGTAGTTATGCATGTATCTCATAGTCCCGTGCACAATTACTCAATGAATGGCATTGCTCTCCCAGCGGTCACTGAGTACAAGGAATTGGGAGTGGTTGTGCAGCATGACTTGAAAACAACAACAAACTGTAGAGCTGCAGCCACTAAGGGTTTTCGAATATTATGGGCCATACGCAAAGCTTTTGCGAATTTTGACGCTGAAATATTTCGTATATTATATCCGACTTATTTCAGACCTCATTTGGAATATGGGATCCAAGCAGCGAGCCCGTGTTTCAAATACGAAATAGACTTATTAGAAAGGCTGCAAAGAGTAGGAACTAAGCTAATAAAAGGTTTCTCAACCCTCTCATATGAAGAGAGGTTAAGTCGACTGGGTTTATTTCCACTGTCATACAGACGACTTAGGGGTGACCTAATACTAGCATACCGTATCCTAAGAAATGATTTTGGAGCAAATTTATCTAATTTATTTCTTCCTTCTAGCAACAACCAATTGCGAGGACATCACCTCAAGTTTCAAAAACCATGGTCGAGTCGTCTGCGTTTGGAGATCCGTTTTTCGCATCGGATTGTGAACCACTGGAACTCCCTACCGGAACACGTCGTATCAGCGCCATCCGTTGATTCATTCAAGGCGAGATTGGACCTCCTGTGTGTAACAAATCGAAAGGATTAACACAGGCATATAGCCTACTATCCTAAAGAAATTCTAAACTGTAAACTGTACTGAGACAGCCAAGACAATTTACCCAATATAGGCTATATAAGTGTTTAAAATCAAAACTTAACAGACAAACGTCAAGTTAAAGTTTTAAAAAATGTTCTTGAAGTGAATAACACAACAAAAACGGCAATTTGTCAAATACGTGAAAATACGTGAAAAAATCACTCCCTTTTTCAAACAGCGCGCTTACAAAAGAAAATTATTCAACCACTTCTACTCCCATGTTAACAACTGTGTTGATTTGACTTAACTTTTCTTTGTTTGTTTGTTTGATTTCACTTGACTTTTGTTTGTATGCTTATTTTGCCACTTAAAACCCTTGTGTAATTCCGTATATTTTGTTTCCACGTACACGCTGAGTACAACTCTTTCATTAAACTATTCATGTTATTGCGCAACTCTTCTTTAACAATCGTTTGTGACAACTCATCACTTTTGTTACTACCCTCGTATGTCAACATTCAACTCACCTGAACTTACTAATTGTATTTTCGTTTGACAAATTTATTGTACACACACACATACAAAACAACCATATTCATTTGCGATTGTACAGCTATGAAAATGGATTCGCCGAAAAGAGACTCTACGCTAAACTACTTGTCTTCTGTCCATTGTTTTCAGCCTACAACATGCAGTAAGACAAATGACAAATGTATTGCAGAAAAAGTATGTTTTATCTTCCCCTATGTATGCTTGGATAAGACACAACTAGAAGCCTTTTATCTCTTGGTCTGAGATTATGTAACAGACGTAGTCGGGTTAATCATTTAGAGACTGACGTTCAATTTGAAAACTCATTTGCCCGGACAAAAGAGTTAATTCCTTCGTCTGAGTGGGAGTCAGAGATATTTACAAGAACCCTAATTAACTCATGTTACCAGTCTCAAAATAGCAAATAGCCTGTCAACATCTGATTTAAGAAGGAAAATGGAGATGCTTTACTTGACCTGAAGTTGAATGCAGTTGTTGTTGGTTTATTTTCTTTTGCATATTTATATCCGAAAAGGATTGAGTTACTTTTCTCCTTCATGTTGACAGTTGCCATAGCATATAATTCTGTGATTGACTGACTGATTTCAACATAGAACTTTTTTCAGAAGTGCAGCAGTTCGAGTCCCAATACTCCCTACTTGTAGCCCACAAAGCAAGAGAAGAGAATAAAAAGCGGTTAAAAGAGATAATAAACATAAGTATGGGTGAGGGGAAAACAATAGTAGTAATATTGAAAGACAGTAGACCCTTATTGGATATTTTAAATCGCAAATAGTGAAAGCATCTGCGACAGCCATTGAGAACGAGGATTTTGAGCCATATCACCAATTGTCTTCAGCCTTCATTGGCTCTTAGGAATGAAGTCACGAAGTCTACACCTTCCTACATGAATTAAACTATCTGTTGTGGATTCAATTGACTGATGAAGCTACGTTTTGGTTTGACCGCCACTAGGTAGCTCCTTTCCACCCTTATCGATCCAATGTCAGTCAGCTAACATTGCCCGTTTAAGGTAGGCGATTGGTGGCTGGGCATGCATGTGTGCCTCAATATGTGAAACTCCAAAACATTGGTGATCGATTATCTCTCCTTACCTAACACTCGATCGAAGCCTATTATTCACCATATTTCACCTACCACTTAAAACGGGAGATAGAACGCAGACACGTATGATGAAAGACAGCTAGTCTTTTCGTATCTTCCACTTTCAATGGCCATGTCTCCAAGTATAAATAACTAAGGTGGCCACTGAGCAGTACACACGCCCTTTGGTTGACATCTAGCCGGATATCACGTTTACGAAGCCAGAGATGGCGTAATTTGGCGAATGCCAAACAAGAGTTCCGTATCCAACCCATTGGCGTTGGCTGATGCAACTACTCAGATAAGTGAAGTGGTCAACATGCTCAGCCACCACGTCACATATGCCTATTTTTAAGCTAGTTGTCAATGTAGTCCAGTCCAGTAACATCATCTTACATTTGACAGCAAAAGCGAATCGTATGGCAAACATTCGAAGATTGCTGCTCCTCAAGGTATTCAGAACTCTGCATTTTATCGTTGTGTTCACCTTGAAGGACTTTATCATCTGCATGTTCTAAGTCAACGAGATTATTTTCTTGTAACAAGTCAATCGCTGGAGGCAACAGTTAGGGTTGATTCCATTAGTGCATCTATGATGAAGTTAGACAGCAATGGGGCAATGAGTTGGCATTCCTGATGCACACCGTTGCTTGTCACCACTTCAGATGACAGCTCTTCGTAGGCTCTCACCTGGCTGGTTGCATGGGTTAAAGTAAAGTGTTGTGCTATGTATTTTCTCGGCATTCCTTTCACAGACAAATATCGCCAGAGTAGCTCTCGCTCGATGGAATCGAATACTGATTTCAGGTAGATCGAGAAATATGACAATTCTTGGGGACTGGTAGGTATGCCTATCTTCTAGAATCTGTCGAAGGGTGAAGATATCTGTTTTACATCTCCCAAAATAATTTAAAAAGTATATATATATCCATGTATGTCGAGTATTCAGCTGACGAGTTCTGCATAGGTTTGATGAATTCGTTAAATCCTACTTTAGTAACTCTTGTTGCTTGTTTTAAACACTGAATCTGCTGATGACTTACAAATATAGACCAATGAAACTAATAATTAACACCCTTCTCATATTATCCTCGTGGTTCACATGACATGAAACTCACGAAATCATCTGACATTGCATTATATGGAAAGTGAAAATATAGTTCATGGTCCATAGTAAAGTATTTTGAACCCCTCTTTATGATGTCAGTTTGTGAATTACTCATTACTCACAATAAATTAATTCGACGGAAGTGTGGGGAGATGTGATTATTATACACGCATTGCTATCATTATCATTATTAATATCACTGATGTGCTGTCTCAACTGCCTGCCTCTTCTGACAACTTGTTGTTACCCATTGTTTATACTCGATTATGTGCCACAATAGACACAAATCGTCCATATATTCCGAAACTTGTACTGTCTTCTTGTCGGCCCAACATATATCTGCCTTTTTACCCCTCGCTCACGGTTCGTCAAACCATTCAGTCCAACACACTCACAAATGGCATCAGTGATAGTTGGCGGTTTTATTGCCACCATAAAAATCGCATTGGTGGATTCACTCACTTTCCCGCTGTGGATCACTGGACATGTAGCTTTGTTATAGTGCTGTTGAGTGGGGCTGATAATGGTTTGAGGCATGGCACTTCGTCTTATTCATACAGCAGTGCTAATACTTCGTAGTATACTATGTCGAAGGCCTTTTCGAAGTCTATAAGGATGAAGTAGAGATTTGTTTGCCATTCTATGCTCTGTCCGATGATGATACACAGAGTTGCGGTTTGATGCTCACATGATTAGCTTTCCATGAATCCAACTTGCTAAAGCTGCTGGAATTCCGCATCCAATGCACGTGTTGTTCTGCTATATTTTGACTAAACTAGCGTACACGTATATCTTAGTACTTCTTCGCGTTTATAATTGTGTCCTAACGTTGCGATTACTCGACATCCACAACGTAATTCAAAAGGCACTTGCGAAGGAATACGATAGTGTATTATTGCAGCAATCAAAATTCAAAAATCGAGCGAGTACAAAAGTATCAATTGTTAACATGCAATCTTTAGGGTGATAACCAAACCAAAGTCCAATTACATAGTGAAAGTAAGCTGTGATGATGAGTAATAAAACGGGTCACTACAATAGCCCCTCCGTAGAATGCAGGTAAATGAAGTTTACCTGTATTCGGAATGATATTGTAAATTACAATTACAGAAGAATTATATACGAGTTTCTGGTATGAAAACCCAATTGAAGATTTTAAGTTTTTGAGGTTTGATAATATAACTGTATATATGCGAAAATGTTAACAACTTCGAAACGAACCAAAATGTTTAGAAGGTTGTGCAAAATGTAACAATAAATCCAGAAAAATTATTAGAATAATAATAGGGTTGTTATTGTAAGGAGTTACAGAATAGATTTATATCTTACATGCAGTTAATATTACCGTAATAAGGTAGTATGGAAATGAATTAGAAATAAATTGTCTGTACAAATATTTGTGGCCAATGTACTCGTCTGCCTGATCTTGTGATTCTTTCTTTATGTTAGCCGGAATATCACCAGATTTTGAATCTTGAGATGATGTTGATTTGGGTAAACATTCAGTCACCTCTGTGCGTTGGTAGCACAGTGGTTAGGACTCCCGCCGACCATGCACATGGTCCGGGGTTCGATTACTTGCCGACGCACACCCGATATCTATAGTCGGCCTGTAAAATTTGGGCTACCGATATCCATGATGAAAATTCCATACTTCTACCAAAAGTACTGTGTGGAATCAAGCTGTAAACGAAAATAAATAAATAAAATAAATGAAAGCTGGTTTTACGCGATCGATGCTTGCAATCTCGTATTTTCCTCCGCGTTCGACAGTGATGATTTTGCTTGTTCTGCTTATTACTTTGAATGGTCCGTCATTAGGTGGTTGAAGTGGTTTCCTTACACCGTCGTGTCGTATGAAAACATGCGTGCAATTTTCTAGTTTTTCAGGCATGTATGCTTGGTTGAGCTGATGTCGCGGTGGGTGATATCTTAAAAGGCTCAGTTGTTGCACAAAAGTAGTTTCGTCAGCTGGAACTTCAGTGGCTGGGTTGAAATATTCTCCAGGTAGTCGTAAAGTAGTACCATAAACTAATTCTGCTGGACAACATTTGATATCTTGTTTTATTGTCGAACGTATTCCAAGAAGTACAAGAGGTAATTTATCGCTCCACTTATCATCGTCCTTCACTGCCATCAATGATGCTTTCAGTTGACGATGAAATCTCTCCGCTAAGCCGTTTGAACTGGGATGATATGCAGTAGTACGTATACGTTTGATTCCCAGTAGTTCTGTGAGTTGTTGGAATAAATGGCTTTCGAATTGGGCACCTCTGTCTGTAGTAATAATAGTGGGCACCCTGAAATTGGAAATCCAATTTTGCATGATGCTCTTTGCAACAGTTTCAGCAGAAACATCAGGTAAGGGACAAGCTACTGGCCATCTCGTAAATCTGTCAATACACGTTAAAATGTACGTAAAGCCATTAGATGGTGGTAACGGTTCAACGATGTCAGTGTGTATGTGTTGGAACCTACTATCAGGTTCTGGAAACTGGCCATTAGGTGAAACTGTATGTCGTTGTACTTTTGACTTTTGGCAGGCTAAACATGATCTGGCCCACTGTTTAATCTCCCGATTCATATTCGGCCATACATATTGGTCACTTATCAGTTTAACTGTTGCTCGGATGCCAGGGTGAGAAATGCCATGTATTTTGGAAAAAACTGATCTTCGCATTTCTAGTGGGACAAAAGGGCGCGGTTTACCTTTGGAAACATCACACGTAATAGTTAGGCCTTCATCAAGCGTAACATCTTTCAAACGCAAGGAAGTACTCGTGCTGTTTTTTATTCTTTTCACATCCTCGTCCATAGGTTGCAGTCTAGCCATATTTTTAAGATCAAACTGGTCTTTTTCTAAGGCATTTATATGGATGCGGGATAACGCATCTGCTAACTCGTTTTTTTGTCCTTTGATGAATCTAATATCTGAAGTGAGCTGAGAAATGAACTCGAGGTGTCGGAGTTCTCTTGGCGAGTACTTGTCTTGCTTTGCATTGATGGCCTTGGTTAGTGGTTTGTGGTCTGTGTAGATGGTAAACGGTATTCCTTCTACCATATGACGAAAATGTTTAACAGCAAGATAGACTGCTAGTAATTCTCTACTGAATGCACTATATCTGGATTGAGTAGCGTCTAGACGTTTGGAGAAAAAGGAGAGAGGTTGCCATTTCCCAGCAGAAAATTGTTGAAGAACTGCACCGACGGCGACGTCTGATGCATCTGTCATAATCGCTATAGGAGCGTTGACGTCACAACGTACTAGTAAAGTTTCTGGGCTTAGAGTTTTTTTCAGCTTTTCAAATGCCTCGATTGCTGAAGTACTCATGTGAAGCGATTTTGCATGACCTTCTAGTAGATCTGTCAGAGGTTGGGCCAGCTGTGCACATTGAGGAATGAAACGGCGATAAAAGTTGACGAGACCAAGAAATCTGAGTAACTTTTTGAAGGAATCTGGAATCGGGTATTCTTTTATGACTTGTAGCCGTTCTGCTATTGGTCAAATGCCTTGATTGTCTACCTGATATCCCAAAAATTTTATAGTTTTCTTACCGAATTCACATTTACTTGGTTTAATGACAATTCCATATTCGGCTAAACGCTTAAAGAGTGTTTCTAAGTGATGTTGGTGCTCCCCAGGGGATTTACTTGCAACCAGTATATCATCGATATAAGCGTAAGTGAATGGGAGGCCGTGCAATACCTGGTCAATGAATCTCTGAAATGTTTGCGCTGCGTTAGTCAAGCCAAATGGTAGGCGGACGAACTCGAATAAGCCAAAAGGAGTGGTTACCGCCGTTTTGGGGATGTCCTTGGGCTCAACCGGTATATGGTAGTATGCACAAACGAGGTCAATTTTGGAAAGTATCTGAGCACCTGCCGTGTTATGGAAAAAATCGTGGATGTGCGGAATTGGGTATCTATCTGCTATCGTCTGCTTGTTTAAAGCTCGGTAATCTCCACATGGTCGTATCTCTGTTGAGTTTTTCTTTGGTACCATATGCAGTGGTGATGACCATGGGCTGTTTGACGGTCGTATTATTCCTAGATCCAATAATCTGTTGAACTCTGCTTTTGCTATTTGCATTTTAGCTGGATCTAAACGACGTGGTTTTGCTGAGACCGGTGGACCTTTAGTTACAATATGGTGTGTTACGTTGTGTTTGAGAGAGGTTGTGGAGTAATCGCTCTGTGTCAGTTCAGGAAATTTCTTTAGCAAAATATCGTACCTGGATAACTGATCTGTTGTGGCTACCATCAAGCGAATACTCTCGACATCTGTGGAGATGCCTGAAATCGATAGTTTACGACTGCTATCTATCAATCTATGGTGACTAGAGTCAATTAGCAATTCGTAATGTTGAAGAAAATCTATTCCAATGATAGGAAAGGTTACGTCGGCGACTACGATTTTTTTTTTTTTTTTTTTTTTTTTTTCGTAATTAAGTTTTTTTCTCCGAGTTCCAAACGTTTTTATGGTAGAATTGTTCGCAGCCTTGAGAACTAATGCTGGGTTTGGTTGTAAGCGTTCGTTGGGTGTTGGGGGAACTACACTAATTTCTGCACCGGTATCTACCAGGAATTGTGCCCCAGTTGTTTTGTCTGTCACCCTGAATGGACGGCTGTGGGACGTGTGTTGGCCAGCGACCGCAATCGTCACCGACTGCCGGCCTTTCCGTTTCCCAACGCCACCGTTTGTTGGAAAGCACAAGGTTGTGTGCACCGTTTTGCGTGTACCCCAAATTTGCGATGATACCAGCATAAAGTCTGTTGTAAGCTATATTTACGCATATTGCGTGAGTGGCTACGCTGTCTTCTGTACTTTGTGGTAGGTTGTCTATTAACCCTCATTGTTATTAATTGCTCAGTGAGCACGTCGATTTTACGTTCTAAGGCTTCTATGCGTTCGTTTGACGTTCTGTCGACTACAGATGTTACTTGTGGAGATATCCGTTCATACATTCTGTCAGCGATTTCTGCCAACTTGTCAATATCTACGTCTTCATCTCCAAATGCTGATACTTGCCGAATGTTGTGGGGTAATCGTCTTAGCCACAATTGATAGAAAAACCTGGCGTCTACCTTCCGATCTCCTAAAATGTTACACATATGGCTTTTGAGTTGAGAAGGTGTTCTATCGCCCAGGCTAACATTGCTGAGTAGCTGATCGATAGCTTTCTGATCTGATAATGAAGCAACTTTAATAACCTTCTGCTTTAAAACATCGTACGGAGTTTCTGGATCTGGATGTATGAGCGTCTCTCGTACTTGCTCTGCTACATCGTCAGGTAATATGGAGCTTGCAAGGCCAAATTTTGTAGTCTGAGAAGTGACGTGGTTGGCTAGGAAGTAGTGTTCCAGGCGAGTGAACCACAAATATGGGTCGTTAGGTTTAAAATGTGGCATGGGTATGGTAACTGCAGTCACAGACCTTGTACTTAAAGTGTCGTTATCAGTATTAAATGACATCATAAAAGTGCAGAGAAGAATATATATAGGTGACAGCAAAATTACAAAAAGTGAGCAAAAACAGAACAAAATATAGGTAAGTTCAAAATTGTCCAAAAATGTTCTGCTTACTGAGGTACTTTAAGCAAAAATATCAGTAAATATATATCTGAATGTTATGCAGTTATAAAAGTAAATACGATAGCAAAGATAATTAAAACCACTGTGTGTATATTTCGAAACGGTTTAGTCGATCGATCAGCTATGTCGGGCTCACCAATTGTTGTGCTGCTATATTTTGACTAAACTAGCGTACACGTATATCTTAGTACTTCTTCGCGTTTATAATTGTGTCCTAACGTTGCGATTACTCGACATCCACAACGTAATTCAAAAGGCACTTGCGAAGGAATACGATAGTGTATTATTGCAGCAATCAAAATTCAAAAATCGAGCGAGTACAAAAGTATCAATTGTTAACATGCAATCTTTAGGGTGATAACCAAACCAAAGTCCAATTACATAGTGAAAGTAAGCTGTGATGATGAGTAATAAAACGGGTCACTACACACGTTTCGATCTCTCTAGGATGACGCAAATTAATATTGTGCTTGCTGCGGACAAGAGGACGACTCTATTTCGTACTACCACCTAACCGTTTGCCTTTTAGAAACATTTTGGCATGGAACACTTCTGTCTTCTTCAGGATGACTGATGTTCACTGGTGCTTCTGTGTCGCGTATCTGGATGAGTTGTGGATGGTGGTCGATTCAAGCGTCATTGGAGGTAATTGGCCCACTGTTCCTGTTGCTTCCTCCATTGGCTATTTAGTTTCTCGTCACTATCTTTCTTTGGTCGCATATGTGTGATCTCTTTTCGGAAAAGAATCGGTTATCTGACATCATGTTGTGAGATTTCTTTTCCATACCACGTACAGTCCTGTTGTTCCCAGTCTATAGTTCAGTTGCCTTTTGCCTCTCACTAACTCTGTTCACATTTCTATTCGATGCGTCGTACACTGAAATCAACCCTTCACTTCTCCGTTCATATTCCACTTCCACATCCCTTACTATTCTATTTGCTTTCAGTTGTCAAGAGGGAGTAATTGCTTGCCTTACCTCTTCTCCCTTTCTAAGATTCCTGCACAAGTTCCCTTCAGCAGCACTTTCATAGACTTCCGATGTTCGTCATGCGAGTCTTTGCGGTGATGCTACGTCATGTCTCCAACTTTGTTCCGCTGATTGCAGTGAATGTGCATTTTGCATTCGGTAACTACTTACACAATATTCTGGTCTTCGTGGTTTGGACAAAAGAATCAAGATGGTGGTTGTGCCGTGTGCTTCAGAAGATGTGTGATAATGAACTGGTGTTTGGAGTAGAAGTGTTTCGATTCTCACAGTAGTTCGGCGACAGAAAGATACAATGTCCGATGGCAGTGTGCGACGACCTATGGAAATAGGCGGGTGTACCCGCTGTCCCTTCTTCGCTAGTATGATTATCCACCTACCTATCGTCAGTGCTCATACTCCGAAAATCATTGAATTGCCTCTTGTATAGCGATCACCTGTGATCCTGATAAAATAATAATAATAATATATTCTCATTTTGTACATGAGGGACGCCAGTTTACAGGCATCATCAATATGATAAATTACATATACGATTAGTAAGCATATTTAATAATAGTAATTTAATAAAATACATTTTTTCCTATCTGTGTAGGACACACCAATTTTACAGGCATGGATAAGTATTATTTAAATTACATAAATTTGTTTCATTGTTAAATAATGTGGTTGCAGTCATTGTGTCTATGGGAACAATATGATAACTAGTCATTCAATGGAACACATCAAGAAATATAGAAATATTGTCTTTGCATTCACAAAGAAAACCCAAGTATGTTTTGGATGGATTACAAATACTTGGGAAAAAATAAAGCTTGAAGTAATTCCTCCATATAAATTTGGTGTGTATCGGCATCGAGTCTTATTCTTGATTTATATCCAAATTTGATAACAATTTAAAATAAGTAATACACTTGTATACTTTTGTCAGCATTTTCTTCGTAACATCACAAGTGAATAGTACTCAAGGTAGACTAATAATAATAATGACAGTTTATATTTTCTTATAAACGGGTGTTTTCAAGAAATGCAAGCTATTTTTGCAGACAAGATCAGTTATGTTGTAAGTTACAATCGTGAAGTATTATAAATCAATACTTTTTTATTGGTATAAAGGTATATTTCACAACTGTAATCCAGGTTGCGTCGTTGGTGAAGGCAATGCGCAATTCACGAGGGAATTGTAAGTTATGGGACCAATAATGTTTGCAGATCATTTGTCATTGTAAATGGGCAAATATCTACATTCTTCGTTCTCATTCAAAAAGTTAAATGGAAGCTGAAATGGTGAGAGACAAAAGAAGACAAACAACAACAACAACGCAGAAGAAAGTAAGTGGAGTCCTCAAGGAGTGAATAATATATATATATATGAGTGTGATGAAGTCGTCTAGAGAGTGGAAAGCCTCCTTGGTTCTGAATTTTCTCGCGCAGATGAATATCCTGATGTAGCCACTGCAGTTGAATCAGTGGACCAAAGAAACAGCCATCAATTACGCTGCTATGAAACTTCGTCAAATCTCAGATACTATAGAAGTGCCAAGTGACGCTCTTTGTTACCTCCAATCGACTCAGAACGTAACCGAAGGAGGGAGGAAGTAAATATCTGGTTTCCACCTGAGATATGATCCAATCGGAGAAGGCCTCAAACACCACGGTTCCGAGTAGCCCCGAAGTGAAAGAGGTGCTATTTTCTTGTGTCAATTGACTTTAATTAATCTATTCATGACAAAGTTGCTAGACTGTATTAGTTGGAATTTACTGATATGGCCTCTCTGCCAAGAGTTGCAGTTGTCCTCTGAGTCCTTGAAAGCGATCTTATCATAAGCCCCTGGTGCCAATTGGTTTCGTCAACAGATAGTATAAAGGTTGTTGCTGTTGATGTCGATAATGTCAAATTAAAACAAGATTTTGAGCGAACAATTGTTTTCGATAACTTCTTCTTCAGGCTCTACAGTTATAAATCCATGAATAATAGGGTACATATAGCCAATAAAGGCAAATGAAAATAATATCAGAAACTGTATTGGGGTGCATGTGTAAGTTGAGGTGATAGTCCATTAGTTAACATAGTCAATCAAATGTGTATAGGGTGTATAGTCAGAAAAATGTGATGAAGTGTGAATGAACAATCTTATGCATTCACAACTATGATTCAATTCCCTCAGCGGATATCACTTCTTAAAACCATATATATATATATATATATATATATCGAATGAACACCATGTACCAGTATTGACGACGGTATTGCTACAATGTTTTCAACTTATTCATATCAAATGCTTAAAAAAGGAATCAAAGTTGTTATCGTTCCCCTCATCTGACAATTTGTGTGCTATATCACTTAGCTCATTGATCAAATTTCTTCCTGTTGAGAACAAGGTGTTCGTTTGGTATCTAAAAGCATCAGTCACCTTTGGTGAACTCATTCGCCAAATGGACACCATCGTCAGATATTATGAAGATGTAATGATCAGTGAAGTCGAGGGAGACAGCGAAGTCGTTGTGAGAGTCAGTAAACTGACTGCCAACTTCTCTACTGTCTCAGTTAGTTTTTTTAGATCTTTGCACTAGCCACCCTAACTCATCGGTTTCGCTTTCTGAGTGAGTTGAAAACACTCTTGGTAATTCATCACTGACGTGAACAGTGATATGACCTCGTAGATTGCGAAGTATGTGAGAGTTGATGAGCAAATGGAAGAGACTCCGACTTCAAGGATAACTAAAACCACAACAAAGCTTTCCTGGTGCATTACCGTTGATATGACTGGCAGTTTGACCATGCGGACAGCCATCTGTACGACTTTAATGCGTCAGTGGAGATTAATGCAGTGAATTTGACATTAAATGAAATATCCCCATATTGAAATCAAAACAAGATTTTGAGCGAACAATTGTTTTCGATAACTTCTTCTTCAGGCTCTACAGTTATAAATCCATGAATAATAGGGTACATATAGCCAATAAAGGCAAATGAAAATAATATCAGAAACTGTATTGGGGTGCATGTGTAAGTTGAGGTGATAGTCCATTAGTTAACATAGTCAATCAAATGTGTATAGGGTGTATAGTCAGAAAAATGTGATGAAGTGTGAATGAACAATTGGGTGATATAGTGTTGTTTTATAGTCATCAGAATACAAGTGTCATTGGGGTGAGAGAAATGCGATAGACACAAAATGCACACAAACACACATTAACAATGGGGACACTGAATGTGAGGGCTGACCGATAATGTCTAATGATAAAATAAAGAGGCTGAATAGTAAATTGTAATAAGATGTTACAGAGTTGGTAGGCTTAGTGTAAAATCACAAAGGTTGACAAAATTAAGGGTAACAATGAGGTGAAATAAACTGGGTGAAGAAATGGATAATAAAGACATGATATCACAGAATGATAATAATGGTAATAGTAATACGGAAAATTATGATCCTGGTGACCTTATAGTGGGCCAGGGTAGACAGAGGGAGTGAATAAGTTTTTTCTGTACACATAAGTCTGGTCTTTCTCTATTAATCTCTAAAGCCTCAGCTATGGCTAGGAGGCGTAATCGTGTGCCTTTGGGGAGGTTGTTTGGTACTCGATACACAACTGTAAATGACTCTTCTACTTTGATGCTGTGTTCGCTATCCACTAGATGAGCCAGGATTGCACTATTTAATGATTTGGTCGCTCTTTTCCCAAGCCAGACCGGGATATGTTCACGGGTGCGTAAAGATAAATTCCTTTGGGTACGACCTATATAACTAGCTCCACAGGAGCAGTTGAATTTATATACACACATTGATGTCGTCATTTTGGGTAATCTATCTTTAATGCACGGTGTCAATATCGGTTTGGTTGAGAAAGTGATATGCAGTTTTGCGGCACTGAAAGTTCTTTCAACAGCTCTCGTTAATCTACGGTTTAATATGTCGCTGGATATATCGCCTTTGAATTGTAAATTTAAGTAAAGTTTTTTCTTACTTACTGTGTCTCGTTTAGTTTTTGTGTAGTTTCATTGATATACTTCTTTACGAAGTTGGTAGGATAGTCGTTCTGTAGCAAGGCGTTTGTGAGATTTTTTATTTCATCTTCAATGCAGTCGTCGGTACATATGCGCCTAATTCTATGACTAAGACAACGAATTAGGTTGCGCTTATATTGTATAGGTATGAAGCTGTGGAAGTGGGTATATTGTCCATTCCAGGTAGCTTTCCTATAGATGTTGCGCTTTAAGGTACCATCTGTTCTCTTTGTAAGAAGAACGTCCAGAAATGGAATACTACCTTGGAGTTCCTCTTCACAAGTGAATTTAATAGCTGGGTGTACCTTATTGAAGGCTTGGAGCAGGTGTTGTCTATCTTGATTATTGTTACAAATGATAAAGGTATCGTCAACATATCGGCAATAATAATCAAGTTTGTTTAGTATCTCTTTTAAAGGACCATTTTCCAATTTGGATAGGAATATGTCAGCTAATAAGGAATCAAGGGGAGAACCCATAGCAACCTTAGAACCCATAGCTTCTCGTATCTGTGTGGAAAGCGTCCTCAGGTTATGGCTTATATACCTCACTGCACAAGAGCAGGTGAACCAATAGATGAACATAGAGGTGGCCAGACAGGGAATCTAATCCTTTACAAAGATGGAGAACAACTTGCAGCATGTGAACGTCGTTTGTAATTTTGCTGCGAACTACGTCTTACCGACTACTTGGAAAAGACGGTTTTTAAGCACATCTGAAGCTTGATCACCTTTGAATTCCAAGTTCATGAATAGGATTTTCTTTGGAACTGGTCCGGTGACCAGTTTCGCCTGCTCAAGCGTAAACGACCGAAATAAAAATGTATTTACACTTTGATAAGTGTTTGTGATGCAAGTGACTGAAATACCAGCTATCAGTTCACTCGAGATCGGAAGAAATACATTGTTTGATAATAACCACTGGGAATGAGTAAAAGCTGCATCTCCACTGTCACGTTCTCTTACGGTACGAAGTCGATGCCGTCTGAATAATGTGAAACTATTTAGTGAGAAGAGATTATCAGCATAGAACAGGTGAAGCGATGTTTTCAGTTGTTGTGATTATGGCTGTGTTATCATGAGCCTGTAAGTGCAGGACTTTATCCTTAGGTGAGTTTGCCCGTCACACTTACAAATAGTCTAACTTCTATCTTTTTTATTATAGCTTGATTCCACACATTATTTCGGTACAAGTAAGAAAATTTCAGCATGTGATATCGGTAGCCCAAATTTAGCAGGCCGACCATAGATATTAGGTGTGCGTCAGTGGGGGATCGAATTTCGTACAATGTGCATGGTCGGCGAGAGTACTAATCGCTGTGCCACCAACACACGTCTTAATCAGTACACTGCCTATCCTGTAAGCACTGAGGAACGAGTAAAAAGCAGAAATAAGAAGGATTCGCAACGTGCCTGTAACCACAAGTATATTTATAACGAATTTGATTATAATTTAATGATAAAAAAATGGTTTACAAAAAATAGGTACCCAAAGGAGTAGCGAGCTCGAAGAGTGTGCTTGTAGAAAAGTACAGTGAAAGAGCAAACGTGCAAGTGCAAGAATGTACAGGAAACGAAGTGCAGTGAAGCGAAGGATAAGCAGCGAAATGAAGTGCAGTGGAGTAGCGCCAAAAAGGAGGGTGAGTGAGTTGAAAGAAAAGTTCGAATGCTCAATGTATACTACAAGTTTCAGATGATAGGTGAGATTGCAGATGCATAATCTTGTTGGAAAGAGAACGGCAGTTTGTACTTACGATACCAGGAACAGTAGTTCGATATAAAGCTGTCCGTTGTCAGGCACACTGCCATCCACGATGATGCATTTTCTTAGCTATCTTAAAGTCTTGAAGGGCACTTGGTTGTAAACATTTTATAAACTGTTGAAAATATGTGAAACAATGTGACGTCAAAATCTGATAATTAATAATGAAACATGACAAATTAGATGCAATGTGTAGACGGGAGAATGGGTAGACAAACTCTCAAACAGACTGCCATGTGGAGTGATAAACTTTTGCGATAACTTTCAAGGAACATTTGTCAACGAAGAATTTCGTGTCAAACAGTAGGGATTCATAATCGAAGGCTTCATTTTCCGCAACCAAATACTCGTAGGTATATTCAGGCGAAGAAAAAACAGACGTTAATAATTGGTGAAATGTTGATGATGACATCTGGAGAGTCATCGTTGGTGGCGTCCCCTGAGTTATCATCCACTGAGAAATTTGGTCAATTAATACATTTCCGTTTCAGTGTTTAGCGTTAGTGTTTCCATTCAGGTTGGTGAAGATGACACACTTCCTCTTCGTCTCATCCTCTCATCAGAATGAATATTCACGATGGATTTCAGTGTGTTTTCGTTTTCGTAAAACTGTTCAAACAATAATGTCACTTTTGCGAGAACAGTAGGATGTTACATCGTCTTCCATGGAATCCAAGTGTCATTATACTCAACAACACTGTCACTTCATGAGTATGTGTTTATACGCTTCATTCTGATTGATGAAAATACTTTTGGTCAAATGCCTGTGTAGCCAACTCACCGGAAGGCGCTCTCTGAATTTCATCTTGTTTATTCCAGCTGTCTTATGCTTAAATAGATATCAGTCACCACTCGTGAATACATTGGTTTTGGATGTGAAGAGTTGGTGCAAGGAAGCAGTGACAATGGATGACGCTGTGTCACTCAAACCACGGACAATAATCACATGGTTTCAGAATGCATCCTACAATTAGCGCAGTGTTTCAATGAAAATTCTCACCAGATGCAATATAGCGTAGAGTTGATGCAGTTCGTATGGCGTCCAATCATCAGGCGGTTATCTTGCACACAGCTTATCAGATGGTCTGTATGATTCATTCAACTCAATTGACTCGTTTCATGTAACATGGGATAAGTCCAATGCGTTTGAGTGATCCATCACCACCCTGCAATACCTACATATTTGCCTCCTCAAACACCTACTATCTGATATACACAATGAGAATTTACAAAGATTGGTGAGCATGCATTCACACAATAGATAGTCAGCAGCTTGGTGGCGTTGAGGTTACATTTCACAGTAGAGTTTGTGACAATCTTGAAATTACCTCCACGCGTTCAGGAAATTTCGCTGGTTGAACATTTGAAACTCCCGAAATTTCATCACCAGTGAATTTCGTCTATCATCAGTGGAGTTGGATGTATATAAGGAGATGTGGATGAAACCAATCAATATATTGAAGTCAACTACTCAACACTCATTGTGAGTGATGCCTTGGTCACGTGACGGCTATTCATAACACTACTGATCTTCCCTCTGCAATAGTCTATCGCAATTGACTTCGCCAGCTGAGTTTCCCAATGAACAATATTTGTGTTTCAGGAGAAAATTGAGAAAGTATGGTGTGTCAGTGCACGTCAGGCACAACATGCATTCCTATGAGACTGGAAATCATATGCTGTGCAGTAAATCAAACTTGGATATCATTCCGTATACTGACTAACACAGGAGATATCACAGACACAAAGGTGACGGAAATTTCAGTCAACACTTTGAAGAACTTCGCAGAGCATGACAGCATTTGCAACGTCGAAGAATTTGAGATATGGAACTGACTGTTGGTCTCCACTCTGCTCGATGATTCTTAGTGTTGTAGTGTGGGCCATGAATGACTTCTTCCTATGTGCAGCCTGCTCCTGACGACGACTTCTATCCGGTATATGCTTCAGTCTTCTCAGGATGGTGTGGTTTGGCGATTTGCTCTGAGTGGATATAGTCAAGATCCCACACCAGTTGTTGGTTGGCAGATATTTGATTGGTTTCAGGATTTCATCATTCGCTGACGTCGTTTAGAGAAGCATTGTAAACCTGCGGGTTCTGGAAAGGAGTTTCCTCTTTGTTTGGTGCCCCTCAGCACATTCGAATATCAATCTTACAATCGTTAGTGACTGGTCCTATATAGGAACTAGTTGCCTGGATTCTACTGACAATTCGTGACCAGTAGTGTACAGTGAGGATAAACAGTTGCTTCTATTGAAGTGAGTATCACGTATGACGAATAATCTCTCATGTGACTCGCGACAACTCAGACTTGTATGATCCCATCAGGAGTAGGAGATTTCTTCAAATTATGATACGTTTGTACACATAAGTGTTTAATGGCTTAAGAAATCATACGGAGTCATTCATTCTCTGTGTGTCATGTGTACTCGTATCTCCCTTGATTTGGTGCAGTGCGATGCTTCTTATCAAAGTATTAGTGAGGTCTGAGTTGTTGAGGCACGATAAATCACAAGATTCTGCCTATCCCTCATCCAGGTCATTGCGTCTACTGGGAACAACTCAACGACGAATGGTTCAGGTGGTAGTGAGAAACATTTCAAATCCAATACGTTAGGTTCCAGTCCATCAACACTACTGCATGTTCACAATCCGTCGGCCTCTACCTTGAGGAACTGTCCACTCTTGTATACTTACTTCCTGTTCGTCTGCAGTTCTCTGATTTGATCTCTAATGGACCACTTGACAATGACTTCGTGACATAGTGGAGGACACTGAAAGCAGCAGGCAGCGTGTGTGGATTCCCACTATGGAAAGACTCTAATATTGTTTCGGGCAGGCCCTTAGATTCATGCGAGAAATTTTCCTCAGAATCACAGCTCCCTCTTCAATCGAAACTCTCCCATCACATTGCATCGGGTGAGCCTGCAGCCAGCTGCAATAGACTCTGTCTTCAGACGACGTGATATAAATTCTTGAGGAAGGCATGTTTGACTGGCATTTCATGGGAGGAGCGAGAGACATGTTAGACATGCATCTGTTGATTTTCTGAGGATACCTGCAACAAATAAGCACCACCTGAGATACTTTCTGTCAATAATCTATTCTTGTCAATTTGAGTGTTAATTTTTGATTCATTCTCACACTGCTGATAATATCAACATCGTAGTATTCGCATTTACTTTTGACATACTACGTATCGAGTAAATGGAATGGAACATTATAGAACATGCTGTGAACTCCACGCTGTTTGAAACAAATCAGTTGTTATTATTATTATTACTACCATGGATGTGCGTTTGAAGGGACTGTAATGATTAGTATGAAACGGAGATGTGCTCTTCAATCTCGATGTTCCACTTGGAACACACACATATCAAAAATAAGAATTACAATTATATTTTGATTTTTCAAATTGTTATTCTGATCATTAATGAGATTGCTAGGACACGGTATGTTAGTCCATATGGGATGATTAGTTGGTAGAGCTTTGTTCATACAACTCGGCATCTACCAGGGAAACACAACACAAATGTTATATGTGACTTAGTCTACGTAGTAGAGAGGAGAATCTTCGTCCACCTAATATTGATTAAAGAAGATTGTGGAGGCTCATGATTGCATGCAGAATGAAGAAATATCTGTGTTATTTCACGAACACCAACTTATGATAAAGAATGCTCAGTACAACTGTGCGAGTTGAATAGTGATTAGTAAAGATTATGAACACCCTACAAATGAGGTGATTTTGTTAACGAGTAAATGCTCAGAGAATGAAGAAATATTTGTGATATTTGAGGTCAACATCACGCGATATGTGTCTTGTGTAAAGTTATTACTCTTTCTGATTATTTCACTTCAGAAATAATTCAATTACAACAATGATGAGAATGAAAGCTCTAGTGCAATCGATAAAATATTGGTAGAGATATCCAATTTCAAAATGATCAGCTCAAAGAACCAAAATGAATCGGTAGGACTTCAGATATTGTGTAGTATCTATCGGTGAGATCAATGGAAATGGCAGCTCAATTCACTGAGTCGAATTTTCCAGTCTCTCATACTGATCCACATCACTTGTCACGCATGAGACAGCCTTACTCAATCGAAATTGAAGCGCCTTGCATATTTTCACATGTGTGTGCATAAAAATCACATTTCAACATTTGTGACAGCAGCATTGACAGCATCACTGTGAGCATCATTCCATTGAAACTGATCACCAGATGTTATAATAAATAGAACTACTACACCAAGTCATCGTATGCTTGTCATTAATGTAAAAGTAAAGTCAATCATGAAGGATTCATGAATTATGTCCATTTAGACATTGATGAAATCGAAAAAGGTAGTTCAGCGAAGAGTCTCTCTTTGAGACGAATTCATCCACCTAGCTGTGCAGTCACAAATATATTACGAATTATCTTTGCATGTATGTGTATGTAAAAATCAGGCTTGTTCAGTAAGAATCAAAATAAGTCAGGGATATTCTTTCCAAGATGATTGACTTAACTGACCTAGTTTTACTTTTTCTATCGGACAAGCTTGATTTACACACAAACACACAGAAAAATAATTCTAAATATAATTGCGATTGTACGGCTAAGTGAATGAATTCGTCTCAAAGAGACTGCCAGCTGAACTACGCGTTTCTTTTACAGTAATCCTGAATGACACAGTAGCCGGAATATTTCGTATAGTTGGAGGCGTTCATCAAATACCAATATGTAGACGACATATGAACGATGGGATTCTATGTATGTTTGGTGGAATGGATTCAACTTGATCATTGGACGAAAGACCTTCAAATCTGTGTAGATATCATGTTCACTGGTTGTCATGGAAGAACTGCATTCTGTGCATTTCATGTACAAAGTGTTTCATTATCTCTCCTAAACTGCAGGACTGCCCTGATATCTCTGATATCCCAATGGATCAATTCCAATGGTCTTTTCATTTCACTTGTTACGCACACTCAAATTCAGCTTATTGATATTCGCTTTCTCCTAGATTAACTAATTCTGTGTGTGATTATGACTTCATGAAATCCATACTTACTAATGAATAGCGAGTATTGGTGAGCTGGAGAATTCCATATTCATTCTGACTCTGTATTCATGCACTTTCCTAACTGCTCATTCACGAAATCATGTTGAGATACTGTACAATTGATTTCGATTTACCAGAACAATGTACGGCAGTCTAATATCGAGTAATGAGATGGCTTCCTGTTTCAACTCACACGGCTGATCAGGAGTGATTTCGATATATTGAATATCGATTCATAATCTGCACCGATATCATGGAGTAAATGTTTGAAACACAGTGAAGAATCAAATTGCTAATGAATAGATTGAATGAGAAGCGAAGTAGTTTGTTGATTGTCCACACGACTAGTGTGGCGGAGACAAGAACAAAGACTGAATGGCGAAATATGTGAAAGTGAGAATAAATGGAAATGACAGTGGAGTGAGTAGTCGACATGCACTTTGAAACAGGTCGTTGTCCTCGCTATCGTATGTCTGATGTTATTCTCAATGATCCACTTCATCATTAGAAGTACTTGCCTAACATTCTCAGCTTAGTATGTTCCTCGGTGATGTGCTTGCCTACGCTTCCATTGCCCTGACGAATACATTTCATTAATGAGAGCAATCACGACTGATGTATCGTCTCAAGTGGAGATTTGAGAATGCTTTTTCAAAAGTGCGGAAGCATATGTGAAAAGTTCTTTGGATGCGTTTAGCACCCAACGACTGACATCTATAACTACCGGTAATGTCAGTGGCACTGGTTATCAATAGTGAAAGAAACGTTAGCATGGACATTATAATAATAATAATAATAATTCACCTTATTCCACAACAATAACAATTTACAGCATGGAATTTTCAGCGTTTCTTTTACATATTGCAATTGTTTAGCTCTGTTTATAATTATATAAATGTATAAAACGTTAAAATATTTATAGTTAATGGAAAAAATAAAAACCCCAACAAAATCACAACATTGCTAGGTCATAGTTAATAATAAATAAATAATATAACAAATAACACATGCAATAATATGCATCATTTCATTTTATAGTTTAGTTAATGATTTAAAAGTTGTAAAAGTTCTTTTCTGATATTTGTCTCTTCACACAATACTCGTGCCAAATATGGTACGGTCGAATTTTTATATTTTGTAGTACGAGCATAAATGTTTATGAAATTTCTTCTGGTCTTACCCGAAGAGATGCAAGGAAACAATTGTGAATAAAGAGGATGTTCACTATCAGACAAAATAACTTTAGCTAAGTGTTTACAAGAATTCATGTGCCTGTTGACAACAGTGTCAGTTAGTTGAGTCAAAGGGATAGCACTGACCCTACTTACAGCCCTCAATGTTCTTCGTAGTATTATATGGTCTTTTTTGAGTAGCCCAGGGAAGAATAATGGAGAACAATAAAGAATGATGGGCAAAACACATGAATTAATAAATTGTATGAGAAGAGGTTGGGTTATACCTGAGTGCCTCAACTTCTTTATGTAATAAGTCAGACGGAAAACTTTCTTAGAAACTATAAGAATATGAGACGACCAGCAAAGGTTTGAAGAGAAACTAATGCCAAGATAAGAAACACATGACTTACTCTCTATCATGGTACCATCAATATTACAACAATCATGAGATTGGACCAATCCGTGCATATCTTTTTCACTTCTCAAGCTGAAATCAACAGTATTACATTTAGTTGGATTTAGTTTAAGACCATTTGAGCCAGACCAATCCTTAACTTCAGCTAAGAAGCCATTCATATGGGAACAATCCGATGTGGAAACTACGGGGACAGAAACGGTTAGATCATCGGCATACTTAATGAAGTTAACTTTGGGTGAGTTCGGAAGGTCATGCAAAAAGAAGGAGAAAATAAATGGAGAAAGTACTGCACCTTGAGGCACACCACTTTCAGTTAGCTGAGAAGTGGAGCGCTTTCCAGCCAAAACAGTATGCTGTTTCCTATCCTTAAAATAAGAAGACAGCCATCTAGTTGCCCAGGACTCTGTTTGTGCTGAAATCATCTTTCCTAATAAAAGTGTCCTAGGAACAGAGTCGAAAGCTGCAGTATAGTCTAAAAAAGCTGTTCGAACGAACTTAGCACCCTTATCAAGGCAGGAAACAATACTGTGGTGTAGTACAATGGCTGCATCTGATGTACTTCTTCCACACTTATAAGCAAACTGCTTAGGGTCATTAAAAGCTTTTAAAGAAGGTTTAAGAATATTCAAAAGAAGTTTCTCCATTGTTTTCAAAAAAGGAGATGTTATAGCGACCGGTCTAAACTTTATACCTGCTCCAGAAGATGATTTCTGTACAGGTACAACCTTGATTTCTTTCCAGTCAGCAGGTACCGTTTCCTTGTTAAATGATGCATTAAAGATTTGAGTAAGAGGATGACACAAGATGTCTGCACACTTTTGAAGAAGAATGCCTGGTACACCATCTGGACCAAGGCTGTGTGTTGGATTTAAAGATTTCAAACATAATAGTACATCCTTTTCTTTAAAACCCTGAAAATGTCCATTTTCTTGACTAGGTACATGAGGCACAACCATATTAATTTGTTTCATGATAAGTGATTTGTTTAAAGCATTGACATCAGAATAAGCATCAACAGACATTTGTTTCTTACTTGTTAGTTTATTGAAAAGTTTCCAAATGTTTGGAGGATTTTTACATGATAAAAATTTTTCATTATATAGTCTGTTCAACCTTTCTATTTCAATTTTTATAAGGGTGTTTATTTTACGGACACCAGTATTATCACAATTCTTATACAACTTCTCTTTTTGTCTTCTAAGTTTTTTCAGCTGCAAAGAAGAGATTCTGTCGAATCTCGAAAACAGTGTTTCATATGGACAGCAAATATCCAAACAAAACTTCAGATAATCGGTTATATTAGAGACAGTAGCATCCAACTTATCGTCAGTAAATAGTTCCCAGTTGGTATCATACAACATGCTTCTTAGTGCTAGGATGTTGTCATGGGAATAGGAACGTTCATGTATCTTCTTTGTTAAATGACTAAACAATTTTTGTTGTAACTTGCCGTACACTTTCGGTAAAATACGAATAATGCAGTGGTCAGAGTTTAGCAAAGGAGCTCTCCTTCGGGTTTCATATACATCACGGTCGTTTATGAAAACCAGGTCTAGTGATTTGTCCAGACGTGTATTAAACTTGACTAGATTCTCATGACCAAGTGAAGTAAGAAAGCTGTGATCACATGAATTAAAATCACCACAGACTATAGACAACGAGTTTCCGAATGCAGGAGCAGCGAATTCAGTAAATTCATCTGCAAACATAACTATATTTGAAAGGCTACAATTGGGTGTTATGTAAATATTTTTATGTATATATAAGAATATTTACTTAAGTGTTTTGGGCGACACCTGACGGTTATGCAGTCTATATTGTCATTAGAATAATTGAAGCAAACGTGATTTGATTTAGACCAACTTGTGTTTATATAAGTGGCTACCCCTCCTCCACATTTTTTCTTAGAACTTTTTCTATCTTGGCGAAAAACTTTATATCCATTTATTGAAACTAGATTATCATCATAATGCTGGTGCAGCCAAGTCTCTTGTATTGCTAAAACGCCAGCATTTCGATAAACATTAGAATACATTAGGGATTGAAGATAATCCATTTTGTTGGACAGGGATCTACAATTAGTGCTAACGAGTTCAGGAACAGTCATTTGATTAATTTGTGTACGTTTCAGTGCACGCTGCCATCCACAGTGATGCTTTTTTCTCAATTTTTGTGGATGACACAACGCAGTAGGTTGTAATGATTTTAAAAATGCGCGATTATATATAATACGATTAGGACACATAATTGATAAATTAAAACAAAATTAAAAGAGCAAACCAAAGCAATTTTGCAAAATGTTGTAAGGTGGAATTTTTGGTAGCCCTATGTTCAAGCAGGCCGCCGACATCAAGTTTTCGTGATGTAACAAACACATTCAAAGTACTAGTCTACACACAATGGAGTATGTGTAATGTGAATTCGATCAAATATTGGTGACGCTACTTTGATATCTGTCATGAAGCTTCTCCAACGCGTGTAGCGGGAATTTCATTGCATGAATGGTGATATTTCAGACTGCCTGGATTGAATCCATGTTGACAGGTACACCTGTGCGAAAACAAGTAGTCTGAAGTGATCTGTTGCAGAATCCGCAGAGTGCATTCATTCCCGGTTACAGTAATCACAAGATTCCACCTATTCGGAGCACCTCAACCGGTTCCCATCATACTCCTATGGTGCGAGTCTGCTTTGTACGAATTCTGTCAACAAACCGTATTAGTCCGCAGACTATTTCAGTATGATGATTCGGAACCAGCTAAACCCACACTCTACATTCACAATAATCCTTCGTGTTTGTAATCGGTTGCTTAGAATGCCTCTGATTCTTGTCTTGTCCAAATGCATTTCTCTAACGTAGATAAGAGAAACTGGCAAAACTGTGTGAACAAGAGTGCGGACACGGCAACGTTCTCATAAGTCTTCAAAACTGAATAATCACTTCACAATATCTAATGATATCTTGCATTAATTGAGATTACAGTGAACGTCCATGGAGTATGTGTGTTTTTGGCATTTTAACTGTCATGAATAATTCTTGCCTCGGCTAATATAATCACTTATTCCCAAAGGTGATGAAATGATCCCTGTTAGTGTTCAAGAATATTTCGTGACTGGGAGGACAATTCCACGTCATCTTAAGATAATTCCAACATCTTCATCGGAACTTCTACAGCATGTCAAGGTGACTCACAGATATACACAGATGAAGGTGTTAGTGAATATGAGTAACCAGTTATTCATATCATCCTGCTGATTCACCTGACGTGGTATGCACAATGGAACTGATGTCACTGGAGGCTACAGTGTCTCGTATACACAAGCATACCTCACTTTCCATCGTCTTATGTTTCAGGCTCTCCTATTCGATATCCGTCTGTGGATCATCCAATAAGGACTGTATGATGTGAGATGCATTACACATGGTATCAAACTAGTTGATGGCTTGATCAGTCAATTCGTTAAATATTGTGATAATGTGATGTGCAGAGGAAGAAAGATGAAACACTGGCATCAGAAATGCGTAATGTTTCCGATGCTGGAAATTTCCGTCAATTTGAATAACCTCACCTGAATCCCGAAATACTAATCATTCAACACTTGGCTGAGTTTGCAAAGCAACTGATTTATATGTGATATACAGAATACAGAAATGCCGTTTTCTATGTCAAGGATAGGATATTCTACTTGGAATACATTTTGGGAACTGAAAAAATACAGGTCAGAATTAACGATTCCCTTCGAACCCCATTCTGGCGTTTCCTGCACTAACTATTCGGTAACTCACTCAAGGATGGTGTGATTCCTCAACTGCACGTTTATCAACCTTTACGTTTCTATTCGAAAGTGATTGATTTCTCAGTCCCTTATATTCTCCACAGGCTATTCATTGAATTTGTAACGAATGCATAAGGCTACAGTGTGACGGAGTAGTTGTTCAGAAGTTCCCTCGTGAACAATCTAGTTGCGATAATTATCCTTATTTGGATATTTCAACTAACTTAGCAGTCATCATCCTCTTTCCTCCCATATAACGACGCATCATTGATCTTACACTCGCATGTTATGTGTTCACTTCATGCCTATTATTTGTCTTTCTCCCTGTGAGATCTCTAATCTCAATGCTTCTATTAGTGGTTGTACGATACACTGATAATGTGTTGTTTTACTGTGTAATTTCGTTTGAATGGATCGTGGTGATTCTGACCCTGGACTACATTCAGGAACTGTTGGTGTGTGATTCTTGTGAAGGGAGTGTGGATGGCACGGTGTTTTGTGAATATTCTACCTGATTATCACGTCCTCCGCGTGGTTGAATTTCGGTTATCTAATTCTGCCCTACACTTCTTCTTTTGTACCTGAAATATTTCTTGCCTATATAGCTGCTTTTCCACACTGATCAGGTGATTTTGAGTTTTCGGTGTTATTATTGTTGGTGTTGAAAGCATCGATTTATATTTTGTGACTAACAGAAAACTTCTGGCTGCCTTTGTAGAACTTTGTTACTGGGAGTCGCTCGAGTCACTTTCAAATAGCCAGACAGTGGGATGCAAGAAACGGTTTCTTCTGTTTACACGCATACTTTTCGTTATGGATGTTAATTCTACATGCATTTCAGCGTATCTTGATATTATCCGGCGTGTCTTTATTCAGATGTATGTGTTTGCTATCAGTGGTGAGGAGCATTACTGTTTTAACTATGTTAGATACTGGAATTAATGACTAACATGTGTCACTGAAACTATTTCGATTGCAAATCGTGTAGGAACTTGTTTCACGTGCCCTTGGTCCATATGGTGCGTGTTATCCATGATTAATCACAGAAAGACATCGACCCAATTGTAGTCCCATTGAGGTCGGTTACGCGTATATGTCTGACGCACACTCTACTGAAGAGACTCAGTCTCCTAACAGCCACCTTATGACCACTGTCACATTACCACATTCCTGACGACGACAGCCACCCACAAAGTCTTCAACCGCAAATCCGAATATTAACCACACCCGATCACAACCAGCAGTTCAATAAAAGTTTCAATTCATGAAGAAATAGCGGTGTAGCAGATAATTGATTTATTTAATTTACTTATTTGAAAATGAAATATTTACGAAAGCTTCTACAATCTACATGTATTCAGGAGACGTCCGACTTTGGTATACATCCTGGTTCTTCTCTCTTCAATTTTCTGAATGAGAATAAAATCAGTTAGCAGTATTGTTGGATGAAATATTAATGGTGAAATAATCAAGAAACACGTATACTGGAGAGAAGGATGATTGCCGGTGAACTGTGTGCTTATTCATACAATCCGAGAATTTGGAATATTTTCAGTGAATGATAATTTCAATTCTTATTATTTGTTTGAGTACATGAGCTGCTCTCTTTCAACAATTCACTATGAATCGTGTGGATTTCGCTGGCTAACTTGCATATGCCTCAGCGACGCCTATGAATAGTGCATGTGCATTCTCATACATTCATGACACCGTCTATTTAGAACTGTCACGAGATTATTCATCGGCAGATGTCCGCACGGTAACTTACAACGCCACTGATGGTGCTTTCATCGTGCGATTAAACAGGCGTATTCGAGATTGCGATTCGAGCCACACACTCATTGACCTATATTTGTGCTGTATGATAGGAGAATAGTCGACAGTGAAAAATATTATCTAGCTGTCGTAGTGAATATCAACTTTGCCCACTGAACATCCTCCATCCAGACTGTCTCGCATTTCGTGTCTTGGAGATTCTAACCTGCACTCCATTAACAGACATTATCCTCGCGTGTCATTTTTGTATGACTGAGAGTGGAAGCTGATGCAAAATATATCTCACCTTTCAACATCTTCAACTGGGTTGTGTAAAGTTTCTTGTAAACTAGAAATGATAAAGCATATTGGGAAATATATGAATTGACTAATGAAAGGGATTGTTGTCTATCACTGCGTTCGTATGATAACTAATATCAGATAGACACTGACTATTAGTTATACTGAGAAAATGAACTCACAAATGTGAACACTAAACAAGTAGTTGTGGTAGAATACGCCTTCGATTTCTGCTTGCATTTGCTGCAGAACTGAAATAATTCATGAAAGAATGTATCTTCCGGAGTGGATTTCTCAGATTCAAATTATGAGATTGGAAAACAAAATTACATGACATGACGCAAAATAGTCTGTTCAGCATACTGATTCGAACACTTCACTACTTAATAAACTCATCCACTTGCATGATGTTAACTTTGCACCATGTTCAAACTGCAGTCATCATGTCAATATGTCAGTACTCATTCAGTTTCACGTTCACCAGATTATCTTTCAGTGTGTGTTTCTACTCATATTCACACCATCTGAACAATTTCACTTGTAGACGACTGACCACATCCTAGACCACCACTGAAATTGTCCATCCCCCTCCAAACATTATTTTTCGACTTTTGGAGAGTCCTCATCATAGACTGTCGTGCAATACGAGGTGGATGTTCATGAATTCAAAACATGATGAAGGTATTGTGATATGTGAAAATATACCCTCACTGTAGGTGTATATAAAAATGTTATTCATTTCATCATCAATGTACAAAAGGAACAAACGAATACCTTCTTGATTCACCGAACCTAGATTTCCGTGACATTTGTCTACAGGGAACACCTCCATTTTTTCTATTTGTGGGTGAGTAAGGGAAGAAAAACAGTCTCATTATATGGAAAGTGAAATTTCGAAAATTGTTACTACACGCAGACAAAATAATTCAGATCGATTAGCGTAATAAAATGTTACTTACGGCGATATAAAAAGGCTTCTTGTTTGCAACAACTTATTGTATCACTAAATCTACTGTCATTCCCTGTAAATATATTAAGTTCACACATATCAATCCATGTCTATTGTTTTCAATATAATAATGCAGGTTGAATGCAAACACAATCACAATTGAGGCGAATAAAATTTGTTTACTACTTGACAGATTGTCAACGATTATTCGAAATGAGAAATACAACAGTCGAACATCTATCGTCAATCACTTCCTCATGTTAATCAGTGAATGAGGAAATGCCCCACCTTTATTTGGTGTTAGCAAATAAAGTGCATCATTGAAATAACGATAGTTGAGGTGTTAACGCGTGAATATAAGCCAGGTGAAGAATGTTGAACAAAACATTGACGAGAAATAAGTATGATGGTAGATAAGTATAGAAATAATTCAAAATATCTAGCTTACAGCCGTAAAGGTAGTTTGGGGTCTCTAAGAAAGATAGAAAGACATTGGTATATTTAGCGGCTCTCATCAAAATTTATTTAGCAAGCTTGCTATGATTCTTCAGGCCGCAGTCGAATAGACGTATATTATGGAAATGATCGATGAGAGAGCATATCACCAACTGTGAGTGTTTCAAGAAAGTGACTTCTGACTTATGAAGTGGAAGCACAGTGTGTACTGCATAAATTTCGCGAATAAAATTAGGTTTTAAATGAAAAGAAGTTTTGAGAACTCACGTTTAAATGTGGTTTCTCCCCACTTGTATTTGTATGCAGTTTCCAGGCAGTCCGTATCTAAAATAGGTTGTCCATCATTTCAAAAGATATGGATTGCTTACACTTTTCTAATTCTCCTCGTAAGCTTGAATTCTGACTAAGAATCTTGGCTAAGAAACAGAAAAGCGAAAGCGTTGAAAGTTTACAGCTTGTGGAGACGTGTATTTTAGTTATGTCACTATGTGCTACATACTAGATGACATGATTGATATCATCACTAGTAATAATTTCGAAACAATAATTCGAAGCATATTTACGTCAGCGTGAAAATATTATCAACAATCAGGCTTTCTGTTATATATACCTTTAATATTTTGTACTCTCTCTTCTGCAGCTTTGAGCTCCGAAATGACTCCGGGTATTTCATCTGTGAGGAGACGAGAATATTTAGAATGAATCATTATATGTGACGCAAGATGACTGATTGCAAATGGATAATACACATTGGAAATAGTTTCATTGAAGACGAATGAAGGAATTTCAAGCGATCCAGTCATTCTACACACTGTCTTTAACGATATTATATCAATTTTTGATTCGTGCAGCAAGACCATGGCTACAACGATCATTATGAGACTTTCGTTATTCTCAAATATTTGACGAGACCAATTCTCAAGTAGATTGTTAACCTCAAATAATATGCAGGTTATTCATTCTTACATTCAGTTTCCGCTAGCCTCTGTTTAATTTCAGTTACATCCATCCATCCGCCTTGAACTGAAATGAGCAAGTGTAAACGAAAATTATTAAAGCAAGAAGAAGTTTCAGAAAACTGAAGATTACCAGAACAATTTCTCCACTTGAAATTTTTCAAACTTCTCTAGAGGGCTTTATGTATGCCATTGCAGTGCCGAAACACATCATCTCATAATGTGTATTTGTACATTCTTTGAAAATTTTAGCCGAAACACTATCAGAACGAGAGAGCATGTCACTGTACAATTGTTAATATACATAGTCTCTTAGCCAGAATTAAGAGGACAGATGCCTTCACGAGTACTATTACACTTCCGGTCACCATCTATCCAGCAAGATGAAATTGAGATGAATTCATATGCAAAAGTGACCATTCTGAAGAAAAAACTCAACCAGAGAGAATGAACTGTGAGAGTGAATAGCGAAATATTCAACAGTTCTAATGAATACAGCAAACATTTCGTAAAGATTAAGCCACAAATATACCATCTTTTGAAAAAATGCTTACCTGAATTTATGGCTGCAAATGCCAACAGAGTGACGAAAGCTACGTGGCTGTATGCGAAGTGGACCATCTTCTTACGATAACTGACTTTCCGTTCCCGTATTTATACCACAGAAAGCAGTCACAATTATTGTTGTAATCTGATGATTGGTTGATTACAATAATCACGATTTCATCATTCATTTGTGGAAGACTGTGAGTGTTGTGATTGGTGAGTGAAACAACGCCTCATGATGTCGGCGGAATCTGATAGGTGCGATGAAATTCGTCAATCTGTAGAAACACTTTAATCCGAATAGTAAGCAGAATTATTGCGATGGCGTCCCTATGAAGTTTGTGACATTTGGGCATCATTTGAAAATATTATTTCATTTCAGTACTACACAAAATGTCATCAGTTTTTTCTTGTGACTCAATCATTCCATAACTTCGTGCATTCAATTTGGCAGTTTCCTCTGTTTCAGAAAAGAAAGCGAAGTCTTCAAGCACACAATATTTGATTCACATTCCTCCGTCTCAGTCTGACTCTGCGGCATTTGAATTGAGTTGTTTTCACCAAAGAGATTATATGGACACTGTAATATTCCGTGAAGATGCAGTTGTGTCGTAAAATGTTTTCGATGTACTTGAGTTGTCTTTGCTGCATGCTTTGTTTGTGAATCCTTCACTGCCTTACTAGGCTACTTTATCAGTGCACACTTCAATTTGTTGAAGTGAGCTTTGAAATTTCTCCAAGAGTTTATCAGTCACGCGTCATGGTGACCGCGAATGTCGTGATTGGTTGGTTGCTCTTCTGTGTGTTCACACCCTCTAGTCTAATTGTATTCATATGGATTGTTTCCTTTACCTCAAGTTTCACTTTTTGTGCATGAGATTTTCCTCTCATGGATTGGTTAAATTTATCTACATCAGTGTGACTGTTATTCGCCGATTCACTTGAATACCAGGCTTGTTAGACTTCTCTGGCGTACTTAGCGTTTCCTTCGCCTAGTAATTGAAATTTGGTTGTCCCAGTCGAAATTGATGTCCGTGGTTGACTGTATGCAGCGATATATGGTGGCGAATATCAATGCGTCTTCTAACGGCTATATTTTGCTCGTGGATGTGCTGCCAGACAGGGCGTCCACTTTGACTAATGTGGTGTTTATCTCAGTCGCTGCAACATAATTTGTAGATGATGTTGGTTTCGTCTTTCGCTTTTGAGTCTTTTGAGTCAGTCGAATTAGAGCCAGCGGACTGATGTGATTTTCTCGGTGTGTGTGTGTGATATCAATTCCTAGACTAAAGGGCGTGAAAACGGAGAAGAGCAAACAATGACGTCATTCACTGTCGCCAGCA
Organism: Trichobilharzia szidati; assembly: GCA_944472155.2. NCBI lineage: Eukaryota > Metazoa > Platyhelminthes > Trematoda > Strigeidida > Schistosomatidae > Trichobilharzia > Trichobilharzia szidati. The sequence goes on along the minus strand of OX235271.1, from coordinate 3,878,085 downwards.
GCGGTGACTGATGAACTAGTGGGGAAATTTCGAAGCACACTTCGACAATTTAAGTAGTAGGATGGAGTAACTGCTAGGTTGGGCAATGAGAGTTTCGCGAGTAGACCATTCAGCTTAATGGTATACACAACTACATCAACGCTATTCCCATGAGCTACAAATATTTTATATCATACCTGATTTAATGTCTCAAGGGTTGCTTTTAAATTATTGTGGATGAATTACTCTTCCCAGAAGAAACATCTATCTTAATGCACATCATGATGATTTGGTTTTGTGGAATTGCTTTAATTCACACTACAGCTGTTGGATTCGCTAGCAATATTTGCAGATTTAATCTAGAGTAGCTATAGTCTCTCGTAGTATACAAAAATCCACATTGATCATTTTTGCGCATGTGCAATCGTATCCACTGAAATTCCACGTTAAATCAATGACCGGATTTGTGAGGATTTAGGGCATAATCTTCTGCTGTCAGCTCCTGATCGGGGTCTATAGATATTGTGTAGTTAATGTGCTCTGCAGGTGTCAGAAAGTCGAAAGATTTTAAGGCAAGTCGACGGAAGAAGAATGATGAGAGTTAGATGCTTTCATGAGTTGATAAATGTTGGATGCGTTTTCTCCCCTACCCCAATCAGACAGTCTACACCATCCCACATGGCTGAATTGAACAGTTACAGAATTCGCTAACTGAAGACAGATTGTGATTTGACTGCTCCTTACTCTTTCCCAGCCTGATACGAATTCAGCTGAGAGATAAGTATCGAAGAGTGATGCTCTGGCATGGTGAATGTAAGACACATCTCAGCCATCTCACTCGATTCAGCTTAATAGACTCAGACACTGATTTCCCCTCACCACATCACATCGTAAACGAACATCAGAGCAAATTTATGCGAACTAGGCATGTTTTTCGATAGATAACTAGTAGTGATATACAGTGGTGAATATCTCACTAGACTTTCTTTCCCAGTACTTCTATCAAATTGCCAGTCAGTCCACTTGGGCACATGAAACTTCGAAAAAGAATTGGAATTTGCAGTACCTATGACCACTTTACCCACAACCAACCCTCGCGTTTAGTGGACAATCACATCATCCTTCAACGCATTCGAAGGAGAGGGAATGGATTACCTCACCACCTTCGGGAAACGAATATCAGTGTTGAACTCGCAATTTTAACTTAAGTGGTATGATGTACTTTGTGCATTATAGATAACCACTACTTGTACATCACCAACAATCATTATGGAGAGAAGTGAGTACTGATGAGATCGAAAAACCAGTTACAGTTGTGCTGCTTCGGAAGAAATGAGGGATAATGACAAATACATTCGGAGTGGTGATCTGACAGGCAAATAAGAGAAGTTAGAATACACTGATTGCTTGGTTTGTTTGTGTTGCGCTTATCGAAGAGAACCATTAGCTTGCATCTACGCCTGTTGCAAGAGTATACATTCTAGGAACACAAATAGCGTCTTAGTGAAGCATGTGAGATGTTATTGCAGGTCCTCCATCGTCTGTTCGAAGTGAGGTCACAGTGTACACTCCTAACATCTCAGTCCTTTCCCATCACGAATGCGCTGTTTGTTAGACATTAGTTGCATATATATATTTCAAAGCTTCACAGAGGAGGCGTAAATCGAGGAGTGTAGATTTGGAGCATCCTCATTCTTCGTCACAATTTGTGACCAACGAAATCCAGTAATTTCAACATTGGAGATGTATTGAATATATAGTTGAAAAAGTTTTAGATTTTTGCAATATCTTATGCTGTCACGATGCACACATTCGTCGAACGAACATAGGATCATATCGATCGGGTGTTACTTACGTATTGGTACTTTGTAAAGGCATCCAGATTTATGAAATATCGCGGTATCTGCTTCATACCGGATCGTCTGCGCTCTCACATTATTGGCAGCCATGAGATGACTTCATCTAAATCTGCTTAATCTTCCATCTAAAGAACAGATTCAGTGGAATGGTGTTAACAATGAAGATGTCAATCGGAGTCTAATATGTACTTCACGATGAATGTTGAGACGCGTTTCTGCATAACACCTATGAAAGTATACAAGGCACTTGAATTTCGATTGAGTTTAGCTCTCTCATGTGATGTGGATCAGTATGGTAGTGCAAGAAAGTGACCTGATCTCATTGATATAAGTATAAAACTTGGGCATTATGGTAGAACATAACTGCATTATGGATGAGATTTTATTTTGATAAATCACACAGTGTTGTACATTAATATTAACTGATGATGAGCGTAAACTATTGCTCATAATCATATCAAGTTACTCACACAACTTCTTTCCTTCATTTATATACATGTGTATACATGTTAATATTACTGTACAACACTGTGCGATTTATCAAAAAAATCTTATCCATAATGGATTTCCACTGATCTCACCGATTGATTCGACACACTATCTGAAGTCCCACCGATTCATTTGGGTTCTTTGAGCTGATCATGCTGAAATTGGATATTTCTACCAATAATACAGTTTGCCACAGAGCTTTCATTCTCACCATTGTTGTAATTGAATTATTTCTGAAGTAAAATAATCAGAAAGAGTAATAATTATACAATAGACACATATCGCGTGATGTTGACCTCAAATATCACAAAAATTTCTTCATTCTGTAAACAATTACGCATTGCAAGAATCACCTCATTTGTAGAGTGTTCATAATCTTTACTAGTCACGATTCAACTCGCACAGTTGTACTGAGCATTCAATATCGTTAGTTGGTTTGCGTGAAATAACACATATATTTCTCCGTTCTGTATACAATAATGCGCCTCAACAACCTTCTATGATCAATATTCAGCCAGTTCACTGGTTTCTGATGAAATACATGTGTATAATTCATTCTATCACTTTCAGATGTGAACTGAGTCGATAAGGTGAACAGGAATTCTAGGTTGCTCTTTCAGCCATGTACATTCAATTACACACATTGTTGCGTTTCAGTGGTAGACGCCAAGATCTTTGCAGATCACTTTCCGAACTAATTTAATATCGGGAAACATAACGATGGCGAGGCGTCATCAACACAGTTCCTAGAAATGCCAGTATTATTAATTATAGAAAAAGTAATTTCTATATATATGTACATATGTGTTTCAGGTGGATTATCAAGAAGATTCAAGAGCACATTTTCATTTCATGCTCATCACTACAGTCCCTTCTAACTTGCAGGAATTACAACTATAATGACATAAATCCGATTTATTCGAGACAATATGCAGTTAACAGCAAGTTCTTAAATGCTCCATCCTATTTACTCGTTACTAAGCGCATCAGAAGTGAGTATAAACACTACGATGTTGATATTATCAGCGATTTGAATTGTGTTGTGTCTCGTTCTAGAGAATACGATGTCGCTATGTGTATTTATTTGTGTTTGTACATGCTGCCTCTGATCACGAAATTAGTAGAGGCACTGATGTCTGCGAATAATTCTCTGTTCTACTTTATTTCACCGAGGCAGAGCTACTCAATCTGTGATGATTTCTCTTCCTTTATTATCTACTCCCAGTTTGCCTGGCATTCATGTCTCCCATGAGGATTTTGATGTCAACACTAGGTATGTCGTCCGTCACTGTTTGTAGTTGTTTGGAAGTATCTTAATTCTTCACTTGTCTCGCGTTGTCTGTAGCATTGTGCATTGCATTGGAATACTGTGACCTTCCTTCCTTCCTTTCGAGTCGAAATTTGTTGTCATGATCCTGGGAGAAATTTTTTCTCAATGCATTAATGCTTTGGCTGCACTGATGACATCGTGATAGCCGATCACTCCTTCAGTGTACATGGTTTGCCGCCTGCGTGGAAAAGCCGGAGTAGATTACTGACTCTGCAGTTGACAGTTTTCACAATCCACATCCATTCCGTATGCCCTCGCATATACTCAGCACTTCTATGCCACATCTTCGCATTTCTTTGACTAACAGAGTGACACTGCCAGCCGGCTTCGTACATTGTAGTAACATTCTATGTGCCCAGTCTTAATAATGCTTCCATAGAGAGAATACACATCGGCTGTCTGACTGGCTTCTCAAAGGCTTGCTTTCACCAGTCCGCATCGTTTCGTCGGTCCCATTATCTCGAAAAATAAGTCTGTTATTTGAATTTTTCGCATCACCAGCTATGTTTTCTGAACATTTATTAATACCATTTGATAGGAACCCAACGTATTTGATTGGTAGTTTTTTCCCCTGTTGCCTTTATATGTTCTCATTAACTTGTTCGCAGTTATCACAATGGCGTGGATGTAAGACTGGCAGAAAAGAACTCCAGTCCTCAACAGCATTCAACAGAATCGTGTGACTGAGGAAACGTCGACATTCCAGACATTAGCATTAAATTGTTTGAGAGAATCCACTGAGGTATGGACAGAAAACAACAGACTCCGCCAACTCGGATGGGGGAGCGACTTGAGTACACAAGACACACAGTGAATGTGAAAATGCACTTCCGTGCAAAATATATTTTGATACTCTGAAGGCCGCTGCAGTTGTCACACATCGACGTGACAAAAGGCATCAGAGAAAGCTGTGAGGGACAGTTCTGTTCAAGTAGTACTATAACTTGTGTTCCTAGGATCATACGGAAATTTAGTTGATGCAAATTAGAAGATATTTGATTTGTCAAACGTGATGCTCACTTCTCCGTTTCTTCTGTGTAACACATTCCACTCTGACACTATCTCCAGTTAGAGTCTCAGTTTTCCTCTCTGATGTTGTTTCGTCATGAAAACAATCAAAGATATTTATCAAAGTGGAGAAAAACTGAGTCACTTTAATATAGGCTACATTAATATTCTACTCTAATGCCATCTGAATCACTGCCACTCAAGTCATCAAATTAACAACACTTCCTGCCCACTTTCTGAATTCACAGGAAGCAAAACATTGCTACATCGGTGAACATACGATGACTGGATGAATATAGATCATCGGTGGCAGTGTGTACTCGCCACTGTACTGACAAGTGATAAGTTTCATCGTGAAGTGATATCGGTCATGGAACCATCAGAAAAGCTGCCCTCTGATAGTTTTGGTACTCTTTAGCACTACCCTACCACCACGTGGTTCAAACTCAGAATCTCTCAGTCACAAACGAGCTCGAAAACAATTCAGCAGCCACTCGCTCTCGATCAAATGACCAGTCCATGGATTCCAATTTCTGAAAAATTCTCGATAAAGCGCGACTAGTATGCGATATATTTGGCGAGTATTTATGCGCACTGTACCACACTGGTCATGACTTTTCACTTGGACCCAGTTAAATACGCCTGAATAGGACCAGTCACTGGCGATCATCAGATTGATATTTTAGTGTGCTGAACGATACCACACTAGTAGGAAATGACTGTCCACTACTTTCAGATTTTCCCTTGCTCCTCTAACCGATGTCAGCTAACGATGAAGATCTACGAACAGACAACTGGTGTGGAATCACGACTATATCAACTCAAAGAAAATTGAAAAGCCAGAACATTCAGGGACGACTCCAGCATATACCAGATCGAAGAAGTTTTCAGGGGAAAGCTTCACACAGGGAGAAGTCATTCAAGGCCCAGAATACAACAATAGGAATCATGGATCAGACTGAAGGTTTACAGTCAGTTCTACACCTCAAATTCCTTGATGTCGGAAATGACGTTCTCATTGTTCGCACACTGTCAACTCTAAAGACTCATTCAAAATGGCTATTCCAATGTCCTTCACGTTTGTGTCTGTGACATTTCGTGAATTAATCAATAAACGGAATGACATCCAATGTTTATTTATTTTATTACAAATTATCATTTCCAGGCTCGTTGGAATACGCCTTTTGCTTGATGTGTAGTGACACAACAAAGTTTTCTACTGAGCCAGAAATATTGTTCATTTGGAACTGCAGCTGTCAAAGTCGCTTCCAATATACAATTGCAGAGCGAACATGAGTAGTGTTTTGAATAGTCGTCAAGTAACCAACGCATCACATACGATACTTCTTGAATTGTTTGTTGACTTCAATGAAGATTGATTTTATTCACATTTCCTTATTTCAATCCTCCTCCACTTATTAAGGGTGAAATTCACTGATGAGTGAATTCCGAGAGTTTCAAATATTAGACGAGTTAATTATCCGAAATGCATGGAAATAACTTGAAAACTGCAATTAGCTCTACTGTAAGATGGATCCCCAACACAATCAAGCTCCTGAATAACCACTGTGATAATGAGGGCTCACCAATCACCGTAAATTCTCACTGCACATCTCATTTGGAATGTGTTTGTGGAAGCGAATATGGAGGTCGAGCAGAGTGGCGATTGTTCACTCAAACAAATTAGATTTGTGCCATGAGACTTGCATTACGTTAGAATCAACGAATCATGTAGACCATCCGATTAGCTGTGTGGATGATAACCGCCCGATGAATAGAACTCTCACGAAATGTTTTAATTCTACGCAATAATACATCTAATGTGAGAATTTTCATTGAAACTCTGTGCTAATTGTATGTTGCATATTGAAATCATCTCATCATTGCGTGTGATTTGACTGACGGAAACTTATCAATTGTCACTGCTTCTTCGCACCCAATCTTCACATCAACAATCAGTGAATTCACGAGTGGTGACTGATTTCCGCTAAAGCGCGAGGCAGCAGGAGTAAGCAGAATGAAATTCAGAGGACATCTTCCAGTTAACTTGCTACACATCAATTTTACCGATAATATTGTCATCAATATTGATGCGTTCACACATGCATACTTATGAAGCGACATTTGAGGTGAGTATAGTAACACTAGGATTCAATGGAAACCGATGTACATCGAATGTGACATCCTCTTGTTTCCGCAAGTATGAAATCTCTTGTTTGAACAAATTCATGCAAATGAGAACACACTGGAATCTCTCATGAATATCACTTTCAATGTGAAAACAAAACGAAGAGGGGGCAGGGTATCTTCATCAAGCTGAATCCAAACGCTCACTCTGAACACTATAACGGAAAACGGCAACACAATACATCTACACAAGGGCTACTCCCTTTGTGTTGTTCAAATCTGGCTGATGCTGAGGACCAGACAAATCAGGAATCTGTTTGTTGAAAAAAACTTTCGAAATTGGACTTCGGTATCATTCACACTTTCGGAGTTGAAAACCTCGTCTCGCTGAACAACGATACGTTTTGTCAATATAAAATTGTTCAATTAATCACCATATGAGTGACAGTGAGAATACGACAGAAGCCTTCTCACTAATCAACCATGTCGTCAAGTCAATGAGGAAACATGGTTAATCATCCCAACCATGAACATGTAAAAAATGTTTTCATGTGCACACATCCCAACCATACACAATGACTGGAGACAACCTACTCAACACAATCAACGACTACTTTGTATGTGCAAATAAACTGGAATGTTTCACAAACAAAAATAACTCCACAAATGAGAGCTTATCTTAACTTGTTCGAAGGAATCGTGAGGCATCTCACCTAAGGATGGATTATTCGCTTTATTATGTGCACTGTCACCAGCTGAATTCACTGGCACTGTAGGAAGTAGACAGCGAATGAGACCAGAATGAAAAGCGAACATCACCATCAAATGTCACACACACATACAGAATTACCATTATGACGGAAATCGAGTGAGACTCATCGATGTTGATGATGCGTGGTTGCTGACAATGAGACACAAGATAAGTTGGAATGCTATCGTGGATAACTGCTTTTGAACGAGCGTTCCGTTCGGTGTTCTGCTGTTACGACTTTGAATATTCTGATGTGCACTGAGTATGTGGTTGAATGATACAATGAGAATGTGAATGGATGTATTGAATTTTGGAAGGTATCAGAAACATTCGAAATTGATACACTGATTGAATCTCAGTGAATGCTAGTTAAGATAAAACCAAATATTAACGTCTGTTCAATTGAAATTGTGTAAACAGATTTGGTCAATTCAGCGTGTTCCTTCCTCTTATCACCTCCGAATGTTGATTAGGAGTTTATTTAGGTAAAATAAAGCCTCAGACTAAGAAGCCCTATTCTCGAAAGGATTTTGAAGCATTTTTTGTTCCACATGGCGGCCTGTTTGAAAGTCAGACTATTTATTTCGCCATCTATGGTTACATTTCATTTTTACTGGTCGAAACATCATGTCAAATTGTCTCACATATATTTTGAGGAGTTCATACAATTTATATAACCAAGAAACTTAAAAGGCTGTAGGAAAGCCGACGAAAAGCGCCGTCTTGGATAGGAGTGTGCTCGAAAACGGACACCTTCACATCGAAATAATGTTCCTGTAACCACTGGTACAAATTGCCATTCTCTTCCCATCACGATTATGCATCTTTGATCTGTCACATCTTCTGATACTTACTACAACACGGCTATAACCACCCGACGAGAAATGTGGATTCTTGAGCTCTTTGATGATGAAAGATTCTCACTCAATGCTCTGACACTATTCAGACAAGACTGGCTTTGTCTCAGAAGGAGATTCGGAGTAGGAGTTGCAAATTCTTTCCATTCTGTGTGGTCGATTTCAAACAAAGTTTGTTTTACACTAGGATTGTCAGCAACAATGTTGAAACGTTCACTTCTCATTTCCATGAATAGTTTACTCAGAAACAAGGCATATCTGATCAAGCAAACATTTTGGTGGACGGCTGTGTCCAATCGCTCAATGTTGACTTTCTTCTGAAGTTGCTTAGGTCAGAACCAGTGTGAATTATACTTCTAGGGTATATTAATGAGGTAGAATCTGTCTGCTTTGTGAGCTTATAGTTATGTAGCAGGTTTAGTGTCAGCTGGCTTTCCTGCTTCACGACTTCACATCCATTTGCACAGTGAATCTTTCTTCTTGAAGCAAACATATCTAGTTTGCCGTATCTTCGTACTCACCCAACTTTCATTCTTCGGGATATGGAGTAATATTTGAGATATGATAAGTTGTCAATATAAGTGAATAATGAGTGGTTCGTTTATTCGAAGTGATCTCGACTGGCCGGAGTATAGCTGTGGTGACTGTCGCTTAAGCATTTCCTGTTTGATGGAGTACTGGAGAAATACAGCCAAGTCATCGACTGAATATGAATCTGCTTACCAGATATATCACAAAGTGGAACAGTTTTATTTACTGGATGTGGTTACGAGCACAATTTGTTGTGGTTTATCATCAAATTCCCCATTGTGACTACAGAAATCCAAAACTCCCATTTCATGGTTTTCGTTATTCCCTTCTGTTGGTGTTAGGAGTGATTGAATTTTCCAGATGTCTGGGTTGACAGGTGTTTGATCACTCTTGTTACACAAATTCCAGTCAATTCGATAACGTATTCTTCAGTCAACAATATCTCCTACCACCTTATTTCATTGGATTTTAAGACTGTCACCTCACCCTAGCTCATTCAGCGGATTCTTGCAATTGCATGTACTGCTATAGATGAGCTATTCCCCAGTGGTGGATTTCACAACTTTATCCATAACAGTATCTTAATCAATGGTAGAACGCAGTCGACTCACTCCTACGAAAGCCCAGTCGCAAAGTATGTGAATAAACCAATATAATCACAGTGTCCATTGATTTCTCACTAACCTGACAAGGTCATGTTTGTATGTTGGTATTAGCTTTATCCAGCATATCCTACTATTCTACTCTGTGATATATCCAACAAAGAAATCAATCTGGGAACACATACTACAACGATGTCCATGTTTTACAATTTCTGTCAGGAGTGTATAGAGCCCATTCTTCAGTGTCTATCCAATGATATTGATATACAGAGCTGGAGATGGATGAAAATGATGATTCGCTGACTAATGTGCTCTGATTCGCAACCCTAATCAGCCACAAGGAATCGCTCCTAAGCTTAACTCATACACGCAGTCTGCGATCGGGAAGAATCTCAGATATTGAAATATCACTGCTCAGTTGGCGAGTAGAAGAAAGTAAACTATCATTGAATGACAGTGGCCACCATTACCAATGAGCGAATTTGTTCACAACACAGTTCATGTCCATTTCAACTAAATATTTTTGAATGACCCTGACAGTATCTTCATCATATTATTATTATTATTGTATCCTTTAATTCCTACAGGAACATAGGGCTTCAGCCGTGCGTCTCCATTGCGTTCTGTTCTCTGCTAGGGTCTTCACCTAGCTCCAAGTCTGCCAACACGTTTTCATCTCCTCTTCACATGACCTCCTCGAAGTCACCCTTGCACTGATGACCAACTCGCCGCTTCCCTTTCGGGTTCTACTGGAGCAATGGCTTGTCTAGTGATGTCACTTAATGGTTTCCTAAGAGTATGGCCAATCCATCTCCATTTCTTCCTGCCTATTTGTTTCACAATCGGTTCCTGGTTGGTTCGTTCCCAAAGATCCCTGTTGCTGATCTTTCATGGCCATCTGATCTTGAGTATTGAGCGAAGACAACTGTTAATGAAGGTCTGTAGTTTGTTTGAGATGCTCTTTATGACGCGCGATGCAGGTCTCTGATCCGTATAGTAGCACTGACTTCACATTGGAGTTGAAAATCCGGATCTTATTTTTGATGCTGAGTGTTGTTGACCTCCACACAGACTTGAGAGTAGTGAAAGCTTGTCTTGCTTTTCCGATTCTTGCTTTGATATCCTCGTCAGTTCCGTCTGCCTGTAGTTGAAACGATGCTTCCAAGGTAGGTAAAGGAGGTTGTTTCTTTCAGGTTCCTCCCATTTACGCTGATTGTTGTCAGTTGTTGTTGTTGCTGTTGGTGGTGTATTTGTATTCTCTAAGTGAAAGAAGGGGATACAGACTTCATGGATTACCACTGGACGAGATCTGTTGAATCTGAGAGTGGAAAATAAAGAAGAAAAGTATGACAAGTACATTCTGAGCATGAGGCGATAATTATTCGAGGTCAAATACAATTCTGCTAACCAATTTCTAGAGAATATTAGAGGCATATAAATAGATGACCAAGAAATAATGTTATCTTTCGACGTCACAGTACTGCATGCCTAGCGAAGGAGACCATGGAACAGTTACTCAGCAACGACGAACACCAACAACAAGCAAAAAAGCAACGCACAAGTTGTTTGGTATTCATAAACTTATGCTTAGTGACGTACTTCCAATTCAACGGCCAGATATATAAACAAGTTAAAGGAACACCCATGGGATCGTCAATATCAGGTTTGATTGCAGAAGCGGTGATACAAAGGCTCGAATACGTAATCCTAACGAGGATCAAACCCAAAATTTGGAAACGTAACGGAGATGCCATGTTTGTAATAATCGAAAGAAATGAGTTGGATAAAACTGACGACTTAATAAACAACGTCTTCAAAGACATCAAATTCACAAGAGAAGAGAAATCCGAGAACAAAATCCAATTTTTGGACGACTTAGTCGAGAGAATTGAAAACTCAAGTTTATAGAAAATCAACTCACACGGACCAAATGCTGACTTTTAACAGCAACAATCCAATAACACACAATAGCAGCTGTACACAACACTACTCGAGAAGAGCAGGACTCCTTGCAGCATTCACACCTTCGGTGGAATTGAATAAATATAACTCATGGAGGTCTACTCAATAATTGATATCCACGGAATTTCATCAAAAGTTATCTACACCAAAGCCAGCCTATCAAATCAAAGGGCCTCAAGGAAAGTACAAAGAAAATCGCCCTATTATGCATAAAGGATATCCCACAAATCACCGCAAGACTCTTCAAAGCTTTAGGAATTGACGTAGCACACAAAAGAAAGAAATTATTTCGCTAGGCCGGCTCTTTATCAACCAAAAGACTCAACAACGAAAGAAGATAAGATCAACATCCTCATCTATAGAATAAATTGTAACAAGTGCGAAAAACACAACATTGGCCAAAGTGGACGTCCCCTTTGTCTTCGTATCCGTGAGCATAAACTAACCATTAAAAGACGTCATGACATCCACTCCCTCACTCATATCACTGCATACAGACAAGTACGGACATCATTTTGAACATGAGAGCCATCGAGTGTATATCTCAGTCTTCTCATGGTGGTATAGCTTGTCGATTTTGTGTGAGTGGCTATAAACAAGACTGGATGGCAGTTATTGGGAATGGTAGACTCCTATCTAGTTGACAATATGACAAATCTGCCCTTTCTTCCACAAACAGGTACCTCCTCAACATCCAAAAATTCTCACTGATGACTTTTGGTCGACTTTCACCACTCCTGTGAAATCGTATCAACTAAGGCTTATGTATAAGTTTGGGGGACGGGTCTCAACTCACCATTCTCTGGCGTCTGCGTTCTCTCAAAGACGTCCATACACATTTTAAGTCAAATCTATTTCTGAGATTTCTACACTTCATCCATACAGTGTTTCTCGGTGATGCTGATTAATTTCGCCGACTTATGTCATTTGTTGTTTCATTCTTTAATCAATTACTCACTGTCGCACTGAAAACGGATATGAGGAAGAGTGCTTAGAGATTCGGCAGCCTGTTTGACATCTGGGCTACCTTTCTGTACATCTACATATTTGCATCTAATACATCATGTTTTCTCTTTTTAATTTTAACAAAATATAATCACAAATCGTATCAAATACAGTAATGAATTCATTAAATGCTTTAAACCACATGACTTTCATGCATCTAATAAAACTAAGAGAAAATATCATGGTGCTTGGCAACGCGCTCTCAAACGGACACCATTATATCGCACAACTATTCCTGTTATTGTCAGTTCAAACTGCCGTTCACTTCCGAACAAAATTATGCATCTCCAGTCTCTCTTATCATCTGATACTTATCACAATACGGCGATAGCCGCATTACAAGAAACATGGCTCCATGATCTTTATGACGACAACCTGGTTTCTCTAAATGGTTTCACATTCTTTAGACAAGATCAAATATGCTCTAGAAAGAAAAGAGGTGGAGGCGTCGCAACCTTCATTCATTCTCAGTGGTCAGCTTCAAATAATGTACGTTTTTTTTCTCTAGTGACTTTATTGATTGTATAACAGTCAAATGTCGTCCGAAACACTTATCCAAGTTTAAATACGTCTTCATCTCAAACATTTATGTTACTCCTGGCTGTTCCGCCTCGGATCTATCTTGTTTTGCCGATGAATTCACAGCATTCGTGGTTACACATCTCGAAAACTCTTTATCAGTTGTCACTGGAGATTTCAATACCTGTGACTGTTCTTTTCTTGAACCATTAGGTCATGTCAACATCTCCTATTTTGAAACTAATGGAGAAACTATTGTTACCAAAACTTTTTCCCTCCCTAAGCTTCTCAAACGATCCAAAGCAGCTTGCTTACAAACAGGGTAGAAGTACTTTAGACGCTGCTGCTGTGTTTCATCACATCATTGTATCCTCCTTAGACAAAAGGGCCAAGTTTGTCCGTTGTACGTTACTTGACTATACATCTGCTTTCGACTCTGTACCTAGAGGCCTATTGGTAAACAAGCTTAGCCTTACACAAACTGAGCCCTGGGCTATCAACTGGCTACACTATTACTTCTCTAATAGGATGCAGTACACGGTATTTAATGATGTATCTTCCTCTGCTTTGCTTACTGAAGCTACAGTTCCTCAGGGTGCTGTTCTTTCTCCGCTTCTCTTTTCCTTCTTCTTACATGATTTACCTCTCTCAGACGAAATCAACTTCGTCAAATAGGCAGATGACCTGTCCGTATCGTTTCCCATTAAATCTCAGTCAGACTGTCTCAAATTAAATAGCTTCCTGTCGGACATCAGTGAGTGGTCCAAACTAAATGCTGAATCCCTCAAAATGCCAGACTATTGACAACTCCTTTGGGCATAAACGAGATCTACAAACACTAGTAGGTACTCATGAAGCCCGTAGCATTGAGTGGACTTAAATTGAAACCAAGTCTAATGCAAAATACCTCGATCTAGTTCTGTATTCCAACCTTACTTGAACATCTCATATCCTAACGATTTCTAAGAAAGTGTTCTGTCTTACCTACTACATTAAGAAACTTAGACAACCTGGAATCACCCAACCTCCACTTTCACAATTTGTCAACTCTAGTATCTTACAGATTCTACTTTACTGCTCCCCGTTAGTCTTTCCTGGGCTACTGAAAAAGGACTATACCATCCTGAGAAGGATGTTGAAAGTAGTCAGTAGAACTAGTGGTGTAAATCTCAGTCAGCTCGTCACTACTTTAGTTGAAAGGCATATGAATACATGCGAGAAATGGTCTAAAACCATATTCTCCGACCCCCAACAACCCCTCTATTCCCAACTCTGTCCTTGTATATCATCAAGTAGAACCAGAAATCAGTATTAAATAATTTTTGCTCGCACAACCAAGTACAGGAACTCAACGATACCATACTTGGCCCGTGTTCTAAGCGACAGAGACAATGTTAAGCGTGAAACCTATGACTTGCTGTGTTATTAACAACATAATTTTAGGTTCTTTTATTTCTCTCTTATTTTGTATTCTTTAGTGAACTCCTTCTCAAACATACTTAGCTACCGAAAATATTAACATTGGCTTCCTTTTTTGTACTTTACTATATTCTTTCTATTGTGTATCCACTGGTTTCGACTCTACTAGCACTATGAGTATTACAAAATTGTCCTGTCATTAACCATCATGTAATTATTAGTTTAGCGGTTGTTTTTTATTTATTTTCTATACTTTTCGGCAATATTAAACTGACAATCATTGGTTGTGAACGCCATAGTCACCACCTTAAAAAATTTTGTATTATGCAGGATTATTCACACTACCACCACAAACACTGCATTAGACTTTGGTACAAAATTCGGATTTTCAATACAAACGTCAAGTCAGTTTTGCTACACGGATCAGAAACGTGGCGGGTCACAAAGAATATTTCCAACAGGTTGCAGACCTTTATCAACAGTTGTCTTCGTTCTGTACTGAAGATCAGATGGCCGGAAAGAATTACAAACAAGAAGCTATGGGAACAAACAAAACAAGAACCAATCGCTCAACAAATACGCAGGAGAAAGTGAAGATGGATTGGACACTCGCTGAGCTGAGGAGGCCGCTGGGTGACATCGCGCGTCAGGCCAATGCCCTAGTGGAACCCGAAAGAGAAGCGGCGAGTGGGACGTCCAAGGGTGACATGGAGGACATCGTGTGAATAAAGCTGAAACAGTATGGATTAACATGGATGCAAGTGAAAAATACAGCAGAAGACAGAAGCAAGTGGAGGCGTGCAGTTGAAGCCCTATGTTCCACTAGGAACCCAAGGGACAATAATAATAATAGACTTTGGTACTTTTTCGCATTTATAATTATTTTGTGTTTATCCTGTTTTTGTTTTTTTTGCTGTTGGTGTCTTCAGATTTATTTTTTTGTTTGTTTAGTACTTATTTTAAATGTCGGTAAAATTAGATGCAAATTTTGTAGATATGTGCTGAAAATTCCACACTGTACCACTAGTACTGTTTCTGGAATAAAGCAAATTATTATTATTATTCAATATCAGGTTGATAGTCGCATCACCAATTTGAAATTCAGTGTCACACGGAACGAGGCAGTGGCGATGTGTTCTGCCAGTTACAAAACAATTTGTTCTGACACAATTGCGATTAAACAAGAACAGACTGCAGCTTTGAGAGATGGTTATATTAAAATGACTATCAGTGTAGATTACAGCTTCACCCATCCTTCTTTTCTCCCATATAAAACCACATTGCAGGTATGTGCACTCGTATTCGTGTGAGAAGCGTTCTCTGGTTACCTCCTATGTGTACGCTACCCCATAATACCAGGTCAACTGATGGGTGCACACGAATGTGGCCAGACAACGGAGCTTGTCTTTAACAGAGATGGCTGCTGCTGCTGGATTCAACATAGAACTTGGCACCGAAGTGCAGCAGTTCGAGTTGCCACGTTCCAAATAGCACACAAAGGTAGACAGGAAAATGAGAGAAGAGAATCAATAAAATTTAGATAAGTATAAGAGTTAAACAGAATGAGTAATGGTAGAAAGGAATATGAAGGTTAAAGAGACTGAATACATCTGCGTAAGCCATTGACAACGATTTTGAGCCACGTCACCTATTGTCTCCAGCCATTGATTCTTAGAGTCCCGAGGGCGGGCCCCAACCCGGAAGTCTGCATCTCCCTACCTGACTCAGCTTAACTGTCAAGGATTTCATGGATTGATAACATGTTTTTGTTTGACCACCACTTACTCTTTTCCAACCTGCACCTATATAAGCTAGTAATGCCCGTCGGGGGAGGCGATGGTTAGTAATGCGCAGCAAGTGACCTAGCCATCTCAATTTATATATCTTTATAGCCTCGTCGATTGATTTTCCCTCTTTGCCCAACACTCTGCTCCTAAATTCAACATCACTTACCTTATTATACAACCTAACGTGAGAAAGAGATTGTAGACATCTATGATCAAAAACAGTCAACCTTTTCATGTCTTCCGCTCTCAATGGCCACGTGTCACCACCATAGAGAAGGACGGAGCGAACTGCTGAGCAGTACACACGTCCCTTGGTTGACAGCCGGATGTTACGCCTACGCCAGA
The DNA here is from genome assembly GCA_944472155.2 of Trichobilharzia szidati. Taxonomy (NCBI): domain Eukaryota; kingdom Metazoa; phylum Platyhelminthes; class Trematoda; order Strigeidida; family Schistosomatidae; genus Trichobilharzia; species Trichobilharzia szidati. Next base: position 3,861,515 of record OX235271.1, on the reverse strand, counting down.
GACGGTGTAAGTTAGCGAAAGCAGCCCTAGCTTTCTGGATCCGTGCTGTGATTTCGTCACCAATCAATCCGTTGGTGCTGATACAACTTCCCAAATAGGTGAAGTGGTCAACATGTTCTATCACTTCACTCCCTATCACTAAGCTAGGAGTTGACGTAGTCCAGTCCTGTAGCAGCATCTTACATTTCACAGGGGCGAATCGCATGCCAAACATACGAAGATAGCTGCTCATGGTGTTCAGAAGACTGTGCATTTTGTCAGCGTCCTCCCCTAACAGGACTATGTCGTCTGCATATTCTAAGTCTATAAGACTATTCCCTGGTAACAAGTCGATTCCTAAGTCGTTAAGTTCAGTTAAGGATACTTCCATTAGCATATCTATGATGAAGTTAAACAGAAAAGGGGAAAGTGGACATCCTTGACGGACACCACTGCTTGTTATCAATTCAGATGACAATTCCCCATAAGCCCTTACACAGTTACGTGAGTTTGAGTAGAGTGCCTTGATTAGTGCAATGTACTTTCTTGGCAGAGATGGAGAACAGCTGACGCCTTTTGAAGGTCATCTGTAGTTTAACAGTGAAGAACATCTTACTGACTGATTTGGAGTGACTACGTTTGAGCATGTCTGAAACATAATCGCCTTCGAATTCCAAATTCTTGAAAATGGTTTTCTTCGAGACTGAGTCAGTGATCAGTCTGCACTACACATCTTTCGTTTTGCTGTCAGAAAGTCAGTCAGCGCAGCCGTGGATATAAATAAGGAATGTTATGCATCTGCGCAGTCAGATATACATATATTCCGTATCCTAACACAGAGCGAGTGAATCAGACAGGCAACCAACTTAAAAAAAATTAGTTATATGTACACTGCATGTACGTTTCCATTGGATGGATTTTTTGAGAGATCCGTCATGGCGTCTACTGAGGCACACATCAAGAAAAGGAATTTTTAGCTGAGATTCATTTCCAATGATGATTTGCAGAGAGGGATGGCAGTTGTTCAATGCAAACAAGATATCATCAAGAATTATGTTTTTTATGCCGGATCAGTAAACTGTAGCCTACGTGCCAACTTTATATGTGAAAGCGCCTGATGGTTTGGCTGAGTTGAGAATATTCAAGCTTTATCAGGAAACAATCAGAAAGCAGTGGACTCAGTGGCAGTTCTATCACATGCCATCTATCTATGTTCGTTTTTCTAAAATTTCTCATTATTGAAAGCGAACTGAATATTCATGGTGCTTGTTTGAGGTGGGTTGTTGGCGACCTTTTATTTTAACCATGTCCATCAAAATAATCATACATATATCAAACAGTTTTTGTGAGAGGAACTCTGGTAAGTGGTGAAGTTACACCTGATCAGAACGTGGCTTTGTCTGAAACATTCAAATCTTTAATAATCCAAATAAATTTATATATATATATATAGCATTTATGGGTAACCTAGGTACCTGGTTCCCATGTGTGTCTTATATTTCAGTATATAAAAAGGTGTTGTTTGACACAAAACAACGTCCGGTAGGGAGATGGATTTGAAGTCAACATGGCTCAATATTAGGACTAAACAACATAAACTCAGTTCTGAAAGTCCAAAGGATTAAATGAACGATTCACCAGTACTAATACGACTACTAATGGGGCGTGTGCTACTAGTGACATCTATCACTAGCCTATAAAGAGGTGTTCATAAGAATGAAAACATCAACTACCAGGGACACAGATTTGATGCCAAAGAAATCAAATGATATAGCGTTGCTGAGATACATGCGAGAGGTGATACGAACAAAAAGAAACACAAAATGAAGGCAAGAATTAGCACAAGATGGAAGATATGTGAGAATGGTGCGTTGAAGTATTGATGTATATTATTGTGCATTATTGGCATAGCGGTTAGGACGCTCGCCGACCATGCACATGGTGCGGAGTTCGATTCCCGGCCGACGCACTCCTTTACCTCGCTTAGCCAGAAATAATGCTGGTGAAGAGGAAAGGTTGGGCATGAGGCTAGCAACCCCATACTGTATAAACAAACACCACTGCTACAGAAACTTCAAGCCACTAGCTTGAAGCCCTATGTTCCACTGGGGAATGTGAAGGAAAAAAAAATATAGAGATACTTAAATTTCAAATGAACATTCTTTACCAAGATTCTCGTCTTCTGCCTTTACACTAATACGACTACGTTTACTGCCTCTCCAATGCTTGACATTATACGGCTACTTAGATGGTCATTATCCTCAGCAAGAGATTATCATTGATCCATATGAAGTTTATAATCAGAATGAACAGAATTCAGTATGATGAGCATCACTCCTAACAATTCATTACCGTATATTCGTTGCTAGTCATATTCACTTACACATCGATATGAAAACATCAACTATCAGGGACACAGATTTATTTTCAGAGAAAGCAGATGACTTAGCGATGCAGAGATAAATGCGGGAGAGAGAGTGGCAAGAGGTCAATCGTGGACCCAGCTGTAGAGGATGGCAGAAGACAGAATGAAGCAGAGATGTGTTGTGGAAGCCCTATGTTCCACTCCTAAAGCAAGAGAATAATAATAAACATCACTACGAAAATTACAAAATGTATTTTAGACATTTACTCCCGGATTTCGGTGTTGAGTATGAGATGAAATTCAGCATATAAAAACAGTTTTTACCATCCATATTAATTGAAACGGAATCCCGCCTCAAATCTCAATATAAGACTACCCAACACTCAAATTAATCGAAGTTTCTTGTAAGGTCTTTCAACATGAATTTGACAATATGAAAGTAAGAATTCAAGGACGAGGTGAAGATGAATATGCTATACCCCTACTGATGATCACTTGCCATGCATTAGTAAAGGTGAGTTTCATGAGGACATAAGCGCACGTAGAATTAGTCAATTTAAGATGAACCGAATATCAAGAAGCTAAAGTGAACTGTGTGTGATATGTGAAATGGCAAGGGTATGTTAAGTCAACCATTGTGATATCAGATATATCAAGGGAAGCCTGGATTTCAAGATGGGTAATGAAACACTTTGGTTATGGAGTGCAGTTCTCCGATGACCTTCACTGAACATGATATCTTCATGAATTCTAAATTCTATGGCCTAATTGTCAAGTTAAATTGACACCATGGACATACATCGAATCTTTTTGTTCAGATGCTACTCACGCACTGGTATCTGACAAATGCCCTCCAATTTATGAAATATCCCGGTTTCTGCTTCATATCGGATTGACTTCACTTTCACACTATTCACACCCATCAGTTGACTTCAAATAAACCAGTTTCATCTTTCATCTTGTGAACAGTTTCAATCAAAAGGTGTTTACATTGAAGATATTTACTTCATGACGAAGGTTGAAGTAAGTTTGTGCATAACACATGTGGAAATTATACATGACGAACCAATTTTGATAGAATCAGGTTGTCTCATATGCAACAAGTGATTTAGACCAGTATGGTAGTGCAGGATAGTTACCCAAGCAATTCAGCTTTATTTTCCACTGATCTAACCGATTGATTCCACACACTATCTGAAGTCCTATCGCTTCTCTTGGATCTCTGAGCTGATCATGCTGAAAATTGCATATTTCTACTAAAATTACTGTTTGTGATAGAGCTGTTATTTTCATCATTGATATAATTAAGATTATTTATGAAATAAAATTATAAGAGAAAGTAATAATTATAAATAAGACATACAGCGCGTGATGTTGACCTCAAACAACACAAATATTTCTTCATTCTGTAAACAATTACGCGTTGCCAAAATCACCTCATTTGTACACTTCTCATAATCTTTTCTAAGCACTATTCAACTAACACACTTGTACTAAGCATTCTGTATGTGTTGTGCATCAGTAACAGAAATTCCTATCATACGTGTGCACGCTATTCTTCAATCAATATTCAGCAAGCACACTGTTTTCTGATGACACACGCGTGTCTCATTCATTCTATCACTTTTAGGAATGAACTGATGTGATTAGTTGAATGAGAATTCTAGGTTCCGCTTTCTAGTATGTACATTAAACCACATTTTGGTGTTGTATTTCGGTGGCAGTCGCCAAGTTGAACGAGGAACACGTTTCGCAACCAATCTCATATCGACTAAAATAGCGATGGCGTAGCGTGATCAACACGTTTTCGATGGATCTCAGCAATAATAATATTACTAAGAGTAATTTCAAAAATGCAAATATAATTCAACGAGTCGATCAAGGATTGACATCAGTTAGAGAACTATTGAATACTAAGGTGTACTGGACAGCTGTTGCATCCCAGTACTCTTTGGATTTCAGTGTTTCTCGAACTGATGTCAATCCGTGATCAACTCGAAGAAACAAAACTAATCCTTACAAACCAATTATGGAAAATATAATTTCACTTCTCATTATTGATATGTATTACAGGTGGAACATCAAGATTAATGAGCACTTCTGCATTTAATGCCTATCTCTACAGTCACTTCTAACTGACAATCAAAATTACAATGACAAAATCCAATTCAATCCAAAGAACATGAAAATGTTTACTCTTGTATACTGACGTCCTAAGCTTATGCATTGCTCTTATTCGATCTCTCCACCACTGCTTGACTATGACTTTGTGACAAAGTAAGGGACATCCAAAGTTCTAGGCAGCGTGTGTAGCCTTCCTATGCATTTTTTTATTCCTTTAAGTTCCCAATAGAACACAGGCTTCAAGATAGAGGTTTCAAGTTTCTATAGCAGTGTGGTTATTTTTACAGGATGAGGTTGCTAGCCTCCTGCTCAAACTTCCCTCTTGACCAGTCTTATTACTGGCTTAGCGGAGTCATTGAGTGTGTCAGTGGGCAGGCATCTAACCCCGGACCACATGCGTGGTCAGCGAGCTTTCTATCGCCTTGCTACTGACGCATCTTACTGTACGTACACGCTGTAATATTGTTTCGGGCAGGCGCTTCAATTCTTGCTAGAAATTGGCGAATATCCTCTTGCCAGAATCACAGCTCTCTCCTCATTTTACAGATATCCTATTGCATCTCTTCATGTGGTAATACAAGCAACTGTAATAGACTCTATTTTCAGACGACATAATATAATAGTTCGATGAAAGCTTATTTGACTGGAATTTCATGTGAGAGACGAGAGATGTGTTAGACATGGAGCTGCTGATGTTCTGCGAATACTTTCAAGAAATAAACGCCACCGTTTATTTCAACTATCTTAAATATATTCCTGTCAGCATATGTGTTAATTTTCGATTTATTTTCCCATTGCTGATAATATCAACATCGTAGTATGTACATTCACATTTGATGAGTAATGTAACGAGGAAATGGGATGGAATATTTTAGAACACGCTAGGAACTCATTTTGTTTGAAATCAATCGATTTTTATCATTATTACTATTAATTTTAGTTAGAAGGGACTGTAACTATAGGTTTGAAATGGAGATGTGTTCTTTAATCTTGATGTTCCACCTGGAATACACATATCAGTGATGAGAAGTAGAATTATATTTGTATTTTGAAATTACTCTCAGTATAATTATTATTACTGGGATTCCTAGAAAATGCGTTGATCACGCTACGCCATCTTAATGTTAGTCGATAAGCGACTAGTTTAGAAAAGTGTTCTCCACTCCACTTAACGTCTACCGTCAAAGCACAACACCCAAGTGTACCTGAGAGCAAATACTAGAAAGCAGAACCCACAATTCTCGTTCAACTAATCGCATCAGTTCATTTCTAAAAGTCATCGAATGAAAGTCATCAGAAACCAATGTGCTAGCTGAATATTGATTATAGAGGATTGCGCAGACGCGCAATGAATTACTGATTGAAGAAATATCTGTGTTATTTAACACACATCAACTAATGATAAAGAATGCTGAGGGCAAGTGTGCTATTTGAATAGTGATTAGTAAATTCATTAAACAACCTAAAATAAGAAGGATTATGCTGACGCATAACTGTTTATAGAACGAGGAAATATTTGTGTTATTTGAGGACAGCATTACGCGTTGTGTCTCCCATGAACATCTATAACTCATTCTAATAATTGTACTATAGAAATAATCTAACTTAAGCAATGCTGAAATCAACAGCTCTATACCAAACAGCCTTTTTTGTAGAAATATCCAATTTTCAGCATGATCAGCTAATAAATTAGAGTAGCAATAGGATTTCAGATGGTGTGTAAAATCTGTTGACGAGAGCAGTGAAAATTGAAGGTAAATTGGTTAGTTCACCTAACTTCAGTATGAATAAATGAAGTTGGTGACGCGTATATGTTTTCACACCATTGTTTGTCAATAAAACAGTAGGTCTGATTACATCTACCACAGAGCTCATGTGTATGAATAGCACACACTCAGAAGCCTTTGAAGCACACTCCTCTGAAGTGATTCAATCTCCTAACAGCCACCTGATGACTAATCTCACATTACCACATTCCCGACAACGACAACCCATTGCGAATTAGAATTTTAACCACACTGGGTCACACACACACACCAGTTGAATCAAGTTTGAGTTCATGGAAAGAAGGTGGTGTAGCACATAAGTGATTTATTTAATTTATTTAATTGGAAATGAAACAATTATTTACGAAAACGTTTACAATCTGCATGTATCCAGTGTTACGCCAACTTGGATATTCATCCTGGTACTTCTCTTCAATAGCCTGTATGAGAATGAAATCAGTTAGCAATATTATTGGATGAAATATTACTGGTGAAATATTAAAAAAAAGACATATACTGGAGAGAAGGATGATTGCTGTTGACGTGTGTGCTAATTCATACAATGTCAAAATTCCTAACATTTCCAGTGAGTGATGGTATCCATATCCATCATTTTTCGCGGTATTTGAGTTGTTACATTTCAATAATTCACTATGGGCGTTGTGAGTTTCACCAGCATGCTTGCATAGCATCATTGACATTTTTGAAATGCGCGTGTGTATTGTCATACATTCACCATACCATCTATTGTGATCCACTACGATACTGATCATTGATGAATGTGATTACGGTAACCTACAACAACACTCATGATGATTTCACCATTCGATTAAACAGGAGTATTCGAGGCTGTCATTTGAACCACACGTTCAATAAAGAGTATTTGAACCGAAAGATAGTAGAATAGTCGACGATGAAAAATATTATCTAATTGTTGTGGTGAATTTCTGCATCCTGTGTTGTTCTTTGCCCACTCATCATCCTCCATCCAGACTGACTAACATTTCGTGCGTTTCACATTCTAGTCACTAACCCGATAACAGACCTTCGTATCCTATAATGTGTAAATATGATGTAAAATAAATCTCACCTGCCAACTCCTTCAATTGGGTTTCGTATAGATGCTTGAAAACTAGAAATGATAAGAAAGGTTGATAAATATTTGAATCGACCAGTAAAAAGGTCTGTTGTCCATCAGTACGTTTGTCTGATAACTAAAATTAGATAGGCACTGACTATCCGCGCAACAATATCACAACCGTTACACTATTTTCTCACAGAAATGTTCAATTGTGAAGTTTAATCAAACGGAGAAAATGAACTCACAAACTTCAATGCTAACCCAGTGCTTGTGATCGAATAGTGTTCGGGTTAACAAATTCATTTGATGCAGATCTGAAATGATTCATGAATGAATATCTTGCAGAGTGAATATCTCACAATCATAAAACGACGTTGAAACTCGAAATTATGCGACATGAAATGATGCAAAACAATCTGTTTGTTGCGCACAGATTCAACCAGCTGACTACTCTACAAACTAATCCACTTGGAATATGTTAAGAATGCACAACTTTCAAAATTCAGTCATCATGTCGTCGTTATATTAGTACTCGATCAGTTTCGCCTTCAACAAATAGTCTTTTTTTGTGTGTATTTCTATTCACAATCACATTATCTCAACAGTTGCATTTGTAGACGCCCAAAAGCATTCTGAACACCAAACTTGTTCATCCTCCTTCAGACATTATTACCTGACTCATGGTAAATTCTCATCACAGACTATCGTACACTGAGAGGTGGATGTTCATGAATTGAGATCATGATGAAAGTATTGTGACATGTGGAAATATACCTTCATCGTAGATGAATGTGAAAATGTTACTCATTTCATCAAGAATGTAAAAAAAAGAAACAAACGAATACCTTCATGGGGCGCTGAAGGCATATTTTTGAAACAATTTTCTATAGGAAACTCCTCCGTCTTATCTATTCATGGGTGAGTAAGGGTAAAGTACAGTTTGATTATTAACTCAGATTTGTAATAGATGTATGGAAACTGGCATTTCGAAAATCGTTACCCCACACAGACGAAACAATAAAATGCAACTTACAATAATATTCTAAAGTTATTTTTTGGCAACACTCCACCGTGTCTTCGTACATTGATTGACCTGCTGTAAATAAATGAGTGTCACACATATCAACCGATTTCTGTTCTTCTCAATATAATACACATTTATTCATGTTAAAGATGAATACAATCAGATAATTATGACGGTAAGTAAGTACAGAAATGATTCAAAACATTCATCTTACTTCTGGCTAGACGGACTGCAATCCCTAGGAAAGATAGAAACATGCTTATGTATTTTCAGCATCTCAGATCAGTTTTCAGTGTACAAAATTTCAAACATGCATCTCATACCAGTCACATAAGCGTTAATTAATGAAATGATCAGTGAGTGAGGAAGCAAATCATCAACAGGGAGTGTATCACGAAACCAACTTCAGATTTATCAAATGAAGAGTCAATGTAGTGAACAAATTTCATGAATAAAATGATATTTCGAATGAAAAGAATTTTGTAGAACGCACTGTTTATTGCTTCCTGTCCCCAAATGTATTTGTATGCAGTTCTCAGGCAGTTCATATCTAAAACAGATCCTCCATCATTTCAAAAAACTCAACTTGCTTACACTTTTCTAAATCTCCTTGTAAGCTTGCATTTTGACTGAGAATCTTGTCTAAGAAAACAGAAAAGCGAAAGCGTTGAATGTTAAAAGCATGTGGAGTTGTGTATTTCATTTCAGTTACTATCTGCTACATAGAGGACGAAATGAAATATTGATGTCATCATAGTAATAAATTCGAAAGCATAATTCATGGCATATTTTCGTAAGCGTTTATGAATTGTCAAAAATACGGCATCATGTCTTACTCACCTTTAAGAATTTGTACTGCCTTTTCTGCATCATCCAGCACCGGCTTGACTCCGTGTATATTGTCTATGGGGAAACGAGAATATTTTGTATGAATTGTCAAATAGGAAGTAAGATCACTGAATGCAAGTCGATGAATTCTCAAGTGGAATGATAAAATCAAATAATACGCATTGAAAATGTGCTTACTGTTGGTAATAGAAAGCATATCTGTGATGCGCTGTTTACTCCACGGTTGATCTTGAATTCACAAGAAGAAATGCAAACGACTGTTATTATACAGAGGAGAAGTTTTACAATGCTGAAAATTAGTAGAACAATTTCTCCACTTGAAATGCATCAAACTCCTTTTGAGCACTCTATGTATATAATTGCAGTCCAAAAACAAATCATCATCACAAAGTGTGTATTCAAGCTATTGAAATCTTAGGAAATTTTAGACTGACACATTATCGAAATGCGATAACGTGTCACTGTGAAAGTGTTAATATACACAGTTTCTGAATCAGAACTGAGTTGAAAGACGTCTCGGTGGTTATGCTGCTGGTCACCATGTACTAACCAAGATGAATTTGAGGTGAGAGCATACACAAAACTGACCATTTTGGAATAAAGGCTCAACCAGAGAGAATGACCCATGAGAGTAACTAGCAAACTGTTCAGCAGTTCCAGTGAATAAGGCAAACACGTCGTGCGGAAATAAGCTACAAATATACCATCTCTTGAAAAAATGCTTACCTGCTTTTACAGTTGCAAATGTCAACAGAGTGACGAAAGCTATATGGCTGTATGCGAAGTGGACCATCTTCTAATGGCAACTGACTTTCCATACCCTTATTTATACCACAACAAGCAGTCACATTTACGGGAAACTGTGAGTGTTGTGATTGGTGAGTGAAACAACCTCTCATAATATCGGATGATTCAAATAATGAATCAATGGAATCTGATAGGTGCAATGAAATCTATCGATCTGCTGTCTGTCTGTCTGTCTATTTTTGACATAGAACTTTGCACATATGTGCAGCAGTTCAAATCGCCACACTCCATGTAGTACACAAAGCAAGAGGAAAAATGCATAATAAAGACATTAAACAGAGGTGTCAGACAAAGGTATAGTAATAACGCAGAACAAAACAGTTTAATTGGAAATCATAAGTCACAAGGAGTGGATGCATCTGCGCCAGCCATTGACAACGATTTTGTGCCATGTCACCAATTGCTTCCAACCATTGGTTTTACTGTCCCGAGGACCCCAAACAGTCAGGAAGCCAGTCTACAGCTTCATACGTGGCTTAGACTAACTGTTGTAGATTTCATTGACTGGTGAAGGCATGTTTTGGTTTGTCGGCCGCTAGCTCTTTTCCGGCCTGACCCTATATAAGCTAACATTGCCCGTTGAGGAAGGTGATGACTAGGCATACGTAACACATGTTCTAACCATCTCAGTCGATGTAATTTCACAGTCTCGTCGACTGATTTCCCCGCCTTACCTAGCACTTGACGCCTAACCTCAATATTGCTCACCTTATTATACCACTTCATGCGGGAGATAGAACGTAGACACCTATGATCAAAGACAGCTAATATTTTCATGTCTTCCGCTCTCAATGGCCAGGTCTCACAGCCATAAAAGAGGACGGAGCGTACCGCTGAGCAGTACACACGCTCTTTGGTCGATAATCGGATGTCACGTCTATGCAGAGACGGCGTAAACTGGTATATGCGAAACTAGCCCTCTGTACTCGTGCTGAGATTTCGTCGGAGATCAACCCGTTAGCACTGACTGATGGTACTTTCCAAGTGGGGTGGTCAACGTGCCCTACCACTTCACTTCCTATTTCTAATCTAGGGGTTGGTGTTGTCCGATCCTGCAACATCACCTTACATTCCATAGGGAGCGAATCGCATGCCAAACATGCGAAGATTGTTGCTCAAGGTGTTCAGAAGACTCCCCATTTTGTCAGCGTCCTCGCCTAGAAGGACTATATCGTCTGCATATTCTAAGTCAGGGAGATTATTCACTGGTAGCAAGTCAATCCCTGAGTCTCTGAAGTCAGTTGGGGTTAAGTTCATCAGTACATATACGGTGAAGTTGAATAGGAATGGGGATAATGGGCATCCTTGACGGACGCCACTAGTCGTCACCACTTCAGCTGACAACCCTCACCTGGCTGCATGAGTACGAGTAGAGTGCCTTAATCAGTGCAATGTATTTTCTCGTCATTCCCTTTACAGCCAAGCACCGCCAGAGAACCTCTCGGTCGACAGAATCGAATGCCACCTTTAGGTCAAGAAATATAATGATTGTTGGACGCCGGTAGGAATGCCTATGTTCTAGAATCTGTCGAAGGGTGAAGATATTATCAATACACCCTCTTCCTGGTCTAAAACCTGCTTCGTTTTCTCGTGTTTGTGCCTCCCGAGCACCACTTAGTCTACGCAGTATTATTGAGCCTAGGATTTTAGATACTATATTAGTCAAGCTAATCCCTCTGTGATTATCGCAAGGAGACTTGTCTCCCTTCTTGTATATCGGGATGATCAGTGACTAACACCAACCCGATGGGACTTCCTCTGATCCCCAGACACTGCTTAGAACCTCAGTTAATGCAGACAGTAAACTCTTTCCACCGTACGTAAACACCTCTGGAGTCATTTCATCAGGTCCCGCTGCTTTGCCTTGCTTCAGATTAGTTACAGCTTTAGTAACCTCAGTTAAGGACGGAGGACCTGTGTCTATATCCCATTCAGGGAGTTGTTGGATTTTCGGCAGGTTAAGTGTGGCTGTAGGCCAATTAAACTGCTCCTCATAGTGTTCTTTCCAGCGTTCCAGTCGTCTATCCTGGGAGCTAATTATGGTGCCATTTTTCTCAGAGATTGTTTCGTTAGTCACTTGCCTTTTACCACCTGTTTCCCTGATAAGGCTGAATAAATGTCTGGTGTTGCCTATCGCCGATGCTTTTTCCATCTCTTTCGCTTTTGTCGCCCACCACTGTTCATGGTCGTTGCGAAGACTTTTTGTCAGTCTTCGTTTAAGTATCTTTCGCTCCTCATCATAATCGGAGCTCGCTGGAATCAGTCTTCTTGCGTCAATCAGTTCAGATGAGGCGGTAGAGATCCAATGGTTTTTATTAACTTTAGGTTTTAGCCTGTTAACAGCTTTCACAGCTGTGTCTACAGCTAACTGTATGTTGTGCCAGGCTACCTCAGGGGAAGTCCTGATGTCCACCTCAGAAACTCGTTTCGCTATTTCTTCCTTAAATGGGAACTCACTGTCTCGATCTAGTTGAGGACGTAACTGTTTCGATGCCGTCAATTTCTTATGTCCATTTAGTCGTAAGCAAAAACGTGCGCGAACCAGAGCGTAATCAGAGTCTACGCACGTGTTCCAGAAGAAGTGACAGTCTTCTACTGACCCTCGCCAACGATACCCTATGACTATGTGTTCTATCTCAGTCCAGCGTTGATTTGGTGATGGAGGTCGCCAGGTTACACAATATCTTTCTTTGTGTCTATAGTTAGTGCCGACTAAGAACAGATGATTATCTGAGCAAAACTGAAGAAGACGATCACCGTTGTCAGTTCGTCGGCAGGGAACTCCATACGTACCAACTACATAATTCTCAGTCTGTCACAACTTCCCTACTTGGGCATTGAAGTCGCCTGCTAAAACAACTATGTCTGAACGTTTTTGCTTTTTGAAGCAAATAAGACAGTTTCAGGTAGAAGTCACCTTTTAATTCATCCGAACTGCAGTCTGTTGGGGCGTAAGCGGTTACTACGGAAAAGGCAACAACAGGTAGCGCAGTCTTTCCTTCTTTTAACAAACCCGTTGAGACGGACAGCACACATACGACTATCTACTGGGATCCAGTCAAGAAGTGATTTTACCACCCTAACACTTAGTTTTATCACTTCTCATGCAAGTCCTCGCGAGCTAGCTGAGGGGTCTCTCGACACCCTTAAAGTGATTTTTGCAGATTCACCTTGTTGACCGGGTGAGGTCAAGTGAATGACCACACTCGGGTCTTGTATGCGTGTGTCCGAAACATAATATACATCCATGGCTCTAGATTCCAGAGTTCCTGCTATCCATCTGCAGAAACACTTCAATCCAAATAGTAGGCAGAATACATATGATGGCGTCCACATGAAGAAAGCACACTCGCAGTACATAGCGGATGAGCACATTCAGGGAGTCAGCCCACTTTGCGACGACTTGAATTAGCCTGACTAATCTACAACTGAAGCTGGGTTTTTTATTCGTGACAGTTCAACACTAAACACATTATGGCATATTGTCAGCAGGAATGTTTCACGTAAATTCCTATTAATAAACTATTCACGAGGCTCCACGGTAACATTGCCCGAGTGTCAGAATACAATATTCCATGTAGACAAGTCGGAATTCCATCAGACAGTGTACTGAGTGCGCTGGTATTACGCGAAAGATTGACATTTAATCGGATTGTCATTTTATTGTAGTGGAAATATGCAGTCATTAGGAATATGAGATCGAGTGTGATTAAACAAGTAAATGACACGATTGAGCGTTCATAATTCATTCATAATTCCTACCTTCAATGTTGTCAACATAAGTGCACATATCTTTTACGTCATTTCCGACTGACTCTAGTCATACGATATCTACGAAAGTAATCGGGCATTCATTGCATAAATGAAATAGTCAGTCTTACGTTGACAAAGAAGAACATAGAAGAACAATCTGCTCATACATATTGACCGAATGACTGGATTGAACACTCATGGTTAGGCATACTTCGGCGAGAGACTTCGGCGACTTAACAATTTGGCACTCCATAGCCCTATTCAAATCATTATTTACTGAGAAATGCTGTTCCAAAGTGGAAAAAGTGAACTAGTGAGGTGCTCATTTCTTCAACAAGGTTTAAATTATTCAGTATCTGAGTGTCAGGTCTAGTGGTTATATGACATTCACCTGAGTTGAAATACTCCATGGATTCTGTACTTTCTCTCGTGAGAATCTTGTCTGTCTTCTGTTTGGTATTTATTATTTTACTCATGAACACTTCCACTTCGCCTTTCATTGACTCAAATTTAGCAGACAAATTGAAGTCTCATTTCTGCATGAAGCGGCTTTCTTCAAACTCTCTCTGACTTCTCTCATTTGATCTTTATAATTTTTACATCTGACAGGTCTGGAGAAGTTAGTGAGGACGGAAGTGTGAAAAAATTAATCGTCCTCATACTTTACTATTCAGACGTTTAAATTAATCTTATTCCCACACCTATGACTTCCCTCTAATCACTCCTGCCCTACCCAGACCAATGTAATTACCCAAAGGATATTTCGTCTAATCATCAGCGTAAAGAGGGCAAGAAGATCTCCTTTAACAGTTCGTTAATTCTTATCAGTCCTTGTAAACCTTACTTAAACCTCCCTGTTGCGCTAATTAGAGGCTCTAGTGGGTGTTGGTGAGCATTGAGGGCTGTTGGTAGGACATGTGGGCTTTCGCCAAGTCAACTCACTAATATTATTGTGAACAAACACCTGAACGCCCAAGAACAAATGGAGAATACCTTCGTGTCAGAGTGAGAGCATCGTCTTCAAACGCAACCCTCCAAACACGTCTCAAACATAGAACCAGAGGCGATTGTAAACCATTTTATACTTTAACAACATGATGTAAACAATTCACGAACAGTTATTTGTCAAATTGTTGATGTGATCAGAGAAAAGTTATATGAAATTTTGTTTTGTTGAAATCTGTCCTTAAAAATATGTTGCAAAGTTCTTTGTGTACAAATCAATCAGCACTACATCCACATAACCGTAAGAATCAAGAAAATTTCAAACATAGTGAATGAATCCAAACTATCGTTGACTGTCTCTTGAAAGGTATTCCTTCGCGAATTCATTAACACACAAACATGGCAAATTATTGGGACCAAGATAGGCATAGACAACAAGACAAGGACGTATAGCCATTTTCGAATGATTGAATGAAGGCAGTGTTTCATATGTTATGCGTGTAGTAAATCAGTAGGACAATTCAGGAAATTCACAAGACTGGTTGAACCACGGATTCTACTGCTCCTCAACACTACATAATATCCTTGCCAAAAATTCTCATTATGTTAATTAACTTCTAATAGAGAAATAATTAGTAGAACTGAAAATTTTTATTAAAAAAAAATCAACGCATGAACTTGACCTGAAATCACAGAAATAATTCCGGTCTATGTATGCAGTTTCATCGTACGATATGAAGCAGGTATCGTGCGTTATTTTTATGTGTGGGCTGGTGAACATTGATTATGATCACTATTGAGGAGGATGGCTCCCTTCCTAAAATATCTAGACTTCTATCGATTATACTGACATTTTCCGAATATCAACGATAAGGTTGAATAAAGATGAAATTTAGTTGTTTAAACGAATCGATGTGGAGTTCTCTACATCAATGACGACGATCATTTTGATTGTAGTGAAAAATCATTTCTGCGTCAAATTAACCAATTCCACTTATCCTTCTGGCGATAATCACAGATGGTTCTGCTTCATTCTCGGTTGTGCTTATCTATTTGATCTCCTTGATTATCTAGACGGAGTGAAAAATAATCTCCACGTGGACGAATCCGCAGAATATTTTGAAGAAGATGATCAGTTGTCTGAGTGTGTTTGCAATGGACTTCAGGATTTTAGAATAATGTGGTCTACATAGCCAGATACTGCTCTCTCGAACACGATGGTAAACGCGAAACACGTTTATCACGGTGTATTCCTCATTTATAGAGAGAAAACCAGTAGTTCAGCGAAGAGTTTATTGTCGGTGAATTCATTTTCAAAGCTGTACAATCGCAAATTTAAACATGGTTACTTTGTATGTGTGGGGACATTCAACTTAAAACAAGTAATTCAGTGAAGAGATTCTTTTCAACGAATCTATTATCAAGCTGCACAATCGTATATATGCGGTTTGTTAAAATTTTTCAAGCAAAAATACAGTTAGTAAGATTTTGGTGGAATTCAGGTAATACAGAAAGCGTTCAGAGGAATCGGATGTTGATATAAGAGGGTAGTGAAAGAGGTGATGAGTTGTCACAAACGATTGTTAGAGAAGGGTTACGTGATAATGTGAGTAATTTGATGAAATAATTGTGTTCAGGGTGTACATAGAAACAAAATAAAAAACGGTGTTACTTAAGAGTCTTAAGTAGTTAGATAAAGCAAGTAAACAACCAAAAGTTAATTCAAATCAACACAGTTGTTATCATGAGACTAGAAATAGCTGAACAATTTTCTTTTGTATGCATACTTCTGGTTCTTCTAACTGAATGGATAGGGCTTCTGTACCGTGAAGAAGACGGAAAAGTATCTTCTTTGACAGGTTGTTCTTCACTTTGTAGATAACTTTGAAGCAGGCGTTTTTTGAGATGGAATGACGGGTGATTATGGAATGCTTGATTATTGCACTCCTTGTACGGCCACCACTTCATTTCAGCGGCCATGTTGGATGTCGCTTTCAGACCCTTTTGTCAGGATGCACGTCGAACGATCAGTGTGCCTGGCTCAACAGCAACAGGTGAACTGATATTATCACGCACAAAGAAGTGACCAGATGCGGGATCTTGTCTTTTAGGCTTCTGCAGACCAGCGGGTGACCGGAGAACACTACTCTCAGTGTTGTTACGAAGGAAGTTCTTCTTAAAGAAGTGAAAATTCTCCTATATTAATGAAATACAGTGGATGATATGGTCGACTCTAATTGATTTCTTTGTTACTAACTCTTGTCTGGTTTCAATGCTTCTGTAGGATTTGTCGGTTCTCTTGAATTTCATCGCTGTTTCCTGTAAATTCTGTTTGTGTGTTGAGTGGAGGTTGACGTCCTTAGACTACGTCCTGCATTACGTACGATATTGAAGACATTACTTCTCCATCGTGTGGCTTTATGCTGCAACTTCGGCTGATCTCAGTTGCTATCTGGATTTGAACACAAAAAAACATTGTGCGCAGTCTACTCACCAATCATTGGTTTATTCGTCCTGAGTTAAATCACTTTTTCTTTCTTCTCGCTTTCACCGAAAACGTCAGCGGAAGTCACATATATGCACCTTATGTTCAATGGAGAATCACGACATCCGCGAACACATCCGGAAAGAAAAGGAAATACCTTAAGCTGGTATGATACAGATAGCATGTTGCAATGAAACAGTATTCTCACGTATTCCCACAGTTCATTTTGGCATAAGCAACAGAATTCTATGTATATTTGAGCATCCATTTTCGTGTCGTTTGATGCAAACCAAAATCACAGGCTTAGTAATTGTAAAAAGAATGTAGACTGTACATATATATGTATACGTGTAGTTATTAAATGATGAGTTAATTGGTAATAGTTCATGCTGTCACGAAGCACGCCACGATTTGTCATGACACTGATTTATGTGACTGATTTCCATCGAGAAAGGGAGACAGGAGTATGCACATTTTAGTTCGTTGATTGCTTATCTGTCGTTGGTTCTTATACATCTTAGCTTTCTTAGTTGACCCATGACTTGTGTAATCCTAAGAAAATCCTACGTCTAACCAACTACAGCAAGGAGTAAAGGGAATTAGAAATATTTCAATCTCCACTTTAACAGTTTGCTAACTCTTTCAGCTGACCAAATTTTCGCCATTGCTCCAAACAGTCTTTCCTCGAATACTCTGGAAGGACTTTGTCATATTGCGGATGAATTAGATGCACTACTGTACGAAATGTTGAGGATTCCACACTGTATCATAATTAGTCCTCCAGAATAAGGCAAATCATTAGTATTAATATCAATATTGTTAACATATTCCAGTCGCTTCATCTGTACTGTAATCGACAATGGAAGGGGTACTAGTTATCTGATTAAGTTTTTCAAGGACTGTCGCCACTGCAGAATTTTCGTTTTCGCCTGCAAATGTTTCAGAACAAAGTGCACAATCTTTGCTAGAACACATCTTCACCTCTTCGTTCAATGTGACACTGAATTTCTGAATGGTGTTATAAACGTTGACCTGATATCGCATTCTAATACAGAGCACTGTTAACGGCTGCACCGAATGTGTAATGGAAGGACGAAGGTATAAATTGCGACTCTACTGAAGTTTTCAGTGGAGAAGTCGAAGAAATGGAGAAATGTCTTCGAAAAAGCCTGTATGGATGATGGCAAGAAATCTCTGATAGCAATGTGAAAGGGGAGATGAAAAGGTACCAGAGGAAAGAAGGAGACTTGATAGAACGAATGGCTTTGAATGTAATAGTGGAAGCAGGGCCGATGGAGGAGACGATGAACAAGTGCAGAGATGACTAACGATAGGAGAAGCTCAATGTCATCTGAGGCACGCTGAACAAACGAGTAGATTAGAAATCCGAAGATAAGAAGAAGGAGGGTTCTCTGAGTCATTAACAAATGAAGTGAAACACGCGATGGATAAAGGATATTTCAAAGCGCTTTATGGAAAAAACAGGTCGCTAACTAGGAGCAGTAAACTAAGATGAAAGTAATGAGAGATAATGGAAGAGACTCGATTGTTAGAGAGGAGAAATGAACAGGACCCCTAAGCGTTCATGTGAAATGAAAACTGGATGAATGTCTACAATGCGACGATGACGAAATGACACCTGTGACCACAAAGTGGTCAGTTGAGACCGATCCCCAAACTATTTCATAAGTCTTGAGTGGTGTAATTTGACATGGGTGGTGAAAGTCGATCAGGAGTCCTGAGTGAGAATTTGTGGGGTGTGGAGTAGGCACCTGATTACTGAAGGAAATGGTGACTTGTCACAATGTCAAAGAGAGGCGGCTCGTTATTGACAATATCTGGCATCTCATTATGATGATATCCACTCAGAGCGAGACAATTAGTCAAACGATCCTTGAGAGACGAATACATATACTGGATGGTGGACACTGTCGAGAGCAGGTCTCACACCGGAAGATGTCGTGCGCGGTCCAGATAACAGCAGTGCGAATCTTCGAGCAGAGTGGAGAACTGCAGTCGATTCTATGCCTCGAATCCGTCGACACTGACATACCATTCACATGGTTCTCATACTGCCATTGTCTAGAATAATTTTGAAATTGATGAGTGTGTTGCGTCAGCGTCTATAGAGGTTAATGAATTAGATGATGTGCAAGAATATATGTGACATATATTTACTTCGCAGCATATTATTTTCAAGCTCTTGGAAATACAAAGATACATTGAGGCGCATTGACACAACATGCGTTTCTCCATCCGTCTGTTAGACGCTAACTAGTCAGTGAAGATCACTGCAACGAATGTAGCATTATCACCTACAACAATAGCAACATTTATACTATTGCCTCACGAAAACAAATGACAAAACGAACCGTTAATAAGAGCGCTTTTGCTGTCTTAAGATACAACTGAAACTGTTACCAGTGATGTCATACAAGCAGGTTTTAAATGATATATCAAACAACTGAGTCACAAATAGAATAATCGAGGTCAGTTGTTACGACGTAAATAGAGTCTCTTTCATACACCATCAATTCGGAACCCTACTAGATGTTGGTCTGATCCCACATCTGCTCTCATTCTCGAACTTGCTTTCAGCGTGCTGCGTCTCCACTTCCTAGAGGAGCATTGAATAGAAATTCACCTCGTTTTTTGTGTGTCGTCCAGACGAAATCCATTTCACTTCGTGTATTCACTTGTGTTTGTACACGCTGCCTCTGATCACGAAATCATTTAGGGCGCACATGTCTGTGAATAATTCTCCAATGTCCTTAATTTCGCCGAGGCATAGGCTTTCAATCTGTGATGATTTCTCTTCCTGTATTATCTGCTCCCAGTTCAGCTGGCATTCATATATCCAATGAGGATTTCGATGATGTCATTGGAGATGTTGGTCATTAATTTTATACTTCTCTGTGAAAGTTGGCCTTATTCTCTTGTTCCAGTTTGTAGCAAAAGGATAATTGTGTAATTCATTGTGAGTAAAATTCATTTTGATATAGAACCACAGTGTTTCACATTAATATTTACTGATGACGTTTCGAACACAATTTATTACTGCTCATAATCATATAAAGGCCCTATTCACACAACTTTCTAACTTCATTCATATAAATCAATTATTTTTCTTCGCTTGACTTGATTGGTACTATTATTTTTTTTTTAATATTCCGGTACAAGTGATGAATCATTCCTATTGCACGTGTTGAGTGTAGATTCTGTGAACAAGGATTCAGTAATCAAGCTCTCTCTCCACCTACCTACATTATTACTCAGTGTTACTGCTCGGTTTGTTAAACGCTTAGGTAAGCTCGCCTTTTCAGACAACGAACGGATGGAATGAATTAAAGTCTAAATATCTATAAGCATAATGCGTTGGTTTTTTATAAACGCAAATGTGCAGTCTACCTTCTTCCGTTCGTTTAATTTTACAATCTAACATCATGGCTTATTCTCCTTCTTTATTTTCTGGTATAAATGTGAATTTTATTCCCTTTACTAGTGAGTTTATGCGTCAAGATGCCAGAGAGAGAGATATGTTCTGTTTTTTCGTAACCTATCTGCATCATATTTCTGCAGTAGGATTAAAAGTATTTATAGCAGTATTTTCCCAGCTGTCCATAAAGATATCTGCTAAGATAGGGAATATTGACTATCTATCCAATTGCTACAACTTCTCTATGTCTGTTGATTTTACGCTGGAATTGAAAGACAATAGATGTGAAGCATAACTGAATTCCTAAAATAATTTCCTCAATGGGCAGCTTTATCTATTGAGTAAGTTTAGGATCTGCAGTTAGTTCCCTTTTAACTGCTTTTAAGGCCATATTGGTTGGTATATTAGTATAAAGACCAATTATATCAAAACTAACGATTCTTTCATCATTCTCTAGCTGGATGTCATTGAATTTCATTGTGGGTAAATTATATTTCGATAAAGTCTCACAGTGTTATATAGTAATATTTACTTATGACGTTTCGAGAACAATTGATTGCTCATAATGATAAACTTGATGTGAATTTGAGCAGAAAATTGTTCTCGAAACGTCATCAGTAAATACTGCTGTATAACACTAACTTGCAATATCATCTCACATGCTTGACTATGACGCACTCTGTGTCACCGGAATGTTTATCATGCAAGGAATGTAGATGCAAGTTGATGCTTCTCTTCGATAAACTCCACACAAATGAACCTCACAACCAGCGCATCGTAGCTTCTCTAGTTTTTTTGTCAGATCACCACTTCAGATGCATTTCCCATTATTCTGTGTATCTTCCAAAGCAACATAACTGTAACTGAGTTCTCGATCTCCACAGTACTTGCTTCTCCGCAGAAACAATGTTGGCGATTTATAAAATAGTCGTTATCCACAAAATTCACCACATTGAATACATCGAAATTAGGAGTTCAACTGTAATATCTGTTTCTCGAGGGTGGTGAGATCGTAACAAGAAAAGGCAAGACACAGAAACCAAGGTATATTTTCATCAAATACGACCGATGGAAAGTGTAGTATGTTTCTGTATACGAGACAATGTAGCCTCTAGTGACATCAGTTCTGTCGTGCATACCATATCGAGTGAGTCAACAGGATGAAATGAAGAAGTGTTCACTCAACTGAGTATATCTGTAAGTCACCTTGATACTTGATTCTTCCTTCCTGACTCATTCGACAATCACTCAGTGACTTTCATTCATCAACTAGACCGAATCATTTAAGAAAGAAGCACGACATGCAGAGTTGATCTGAGACAATGGAATTTCGACCATTTATTTAACCGGAGTCATGATTGTCAACTCAGTTGATTTCACAGGGAAATTCGTGAAATTTACTTTACAAAACGATGTGGGATCAATGATTTCATAAATCCAACTTGATATCGCCAACCAAATAGATACAAATTCAAATGGCCATTCACCACAAGTTATCTTTGATTATAGCTGTAAAAATTGGAAGTGCTATGATGAAGATGATTCAGTGATCTACAGGTGACGTGGAATTATCTTCCCAGTCAAGAAGCATTCTTAGAAAATCACAGGATCGAAACGTTCATATGCGAAATACTCAATTGTGGATAGAAATGAATTTCGAACGTGTCAGTTACACTGTGAATCCTAAATGTGCATCCCCATTTGTCCTTCACTATACATAGCCAGTGCCACTGACATAACAGGTAGTTGTGGACGCCAGTTTTGTGGTGATAACGCCAATTTCGTGAACAGAGTCAAAAAACACTTCATATATGCATTTGCAATTTTTGAAGAAAGTTTCTTATCTCTCCATTGAAGACGATACTACAATCATGGTTACTTTCATTATTGAAACATGTTCGTCAAGGCGATGAAAGCATAGGCTTGCACATCACTTAGGAACACTCTACGCTAAGAATGTTATACAACTACTTCTTATGATCAAGTTGGACATAAATAAAATATCATAAGGCATACGGTGTCGAGAACATCACACAGTTTGAAATTTATTACCGACTACTCCACTGCTATTCCGATTGAATCTCACTTTCGCATATTTTGTCATTATGTCCTTGTTCTCGGCTTCACCGAACTGGTCATGTGGATAATGAACAACTTTGCTTCTCAGTCATTTGCAATTTTATTCTTCATTGTATTTGAAACTTTTACTCCATGATGTCAGTGCAGAGTATGAGACGACATTAAATATATGAAAACCCCTCCTCAGCAGCTGTGTGAATTGAAGCAGGAAGACCTCTAATCTACTAATATGAGATCGCATTACCTTCCATTTAATCAAAATAAAATGCACTGTCTTTCAACATGAATTCGACAATAAGGAAGTAGGACTTTAAGGACAGTGTGAAGATGAATATGAAATACTCCAGCTATGCATTAGTAAGGGTGCATTTCATGAGGACATAAGCACACGTAGAATTATTCAATCTAAGAGAAACAGAATATCGAGAAGCTAAAGTGAACTGTGAACTGTGCGTAATAAGTGAAATGGCAAGAGTATGGGAAGTAAACCATTGTGGTATCAGATATATCAAGGGAAGCCTGAAGTTCAGGAGGGATACTGAAATGTCAAGAATGCCGTGCATAGATGCCCATCACTGAACTGTGCGTCGGTGGCACAGTGGTTAGGACTCTCGCCGACCATGCACATGGTCCGGGGTTCGATCCCCTGCCGGCGCACACCCGATATCTATGGTCGGCCTGAATTTGGGCTACCGATATCCATGCTGAAAATTCCATACTTGTACTGAAAATACGGTGTGGAATCAAGCTGTAAATCAAAAAAAAATATATATATGATATCTGCATGGATTCCAAAGTCTACGGTCTGATTGACAAGTAACATTGACACCGCGAACATACGTAATATCATATTAGTCATGTATTATTTACATATGGGTATTTGACATGTGATCACTTCACTTAAATTTGTCTGGTCTTAAATCTGTTGAACAGATTCAATGGAATGATGCTAACAGTGATGATATCAATCGGAGCCTAATACAGGATACCTGCACACATAGAATTAGTCAGTCTAAGCAGAAGAAGCAAATATCAATAAGCTGAATTGAAGTGTACGCAACTGATGAAATGGCAATAGTATGGGAATTCGTCCATAAGACATCAGATATGCCAAGCGAATCCTGCAGTTGAGTAGAGATAATGAAATCCTTTGCACATGCAATGCCCAGAATGCAGTTATCCCATGACAACCAATGAACACGATATCTACACTGATTTCAAGTTCTATACTCTAATTAGGAAGTTGACTTGACACCACCAAACATACATAAAATCAAATTGATCAGACCTTGTTCACATTCTGGTATTTCATAAATGCCTTCAGCTTCACGAAATATCACGGTACATGTTACAATTTGGATTGGCTTTACTTTCACATGATTGACACCTATTAGATAAGGTGATGTAAATATGTTTTATCTTCCATCTGGTGAACAGTTTGGATGAAATAATATTCACAGTGATGCTGTCAATCGAAGCCTAGGATGTACTTCACGACGAATGTTGTTACGCGGCTATGCATAATACCTATGGAAGTCAACAAGGCGCTTCAATTATGATTGAGTTAAGCTGTCTGATGTGCGACAAGTGATGTGGATCAGTATGCGAGAGCAGAATACTTGGTTCGATCAATAAAGCTCCATATTTCCACTGTCATCACTGATTGATTCTAAACACAATATGTGAAGTCAGATCGCTTCTCTTTGTTCTCTGAGTTTATCAGGATGATTTTGGATATATCTACCAAAAATACACTTTGCCATAGAGCTGTTATCATCATCATTGTTATAATTAGATTATTTCTGAAGTAAAAGTACGAGAGATAGTAATAATTATAAATAAGACATACAACGCGTGATGTTGACCTCAAACAACACAAATATTTCTTCATTCTGTAAACAATTACGCGTTGCCAAAATCACCTCATTTGTACACTTCTCATAATCTTTTCTAAGCACTATTCAACTAACACACTTGTACTAAGCATTCTATATGTGTTGTGCATCAGTAACACAAATTCCTATCATACGTGTGCACGCTATTCTTTAATCAATATTCAGCTAGCACACTGTTTTCTGATGACACACGCCTGTCTCATTCATTCTATCACTTTTAGGAATGAACTGATGTGATTCGTTGAATGAGAATTCTAGGTTCCGCTTTCTAGCATGAAGATTTAATCACACATGGGTGTTGTGTTTCGGTGGTAGTCGCTAAGTTAAGTGAGGAACACTTTTCCCAACCAATCTCATATCGACTAAAATAGCGATGGCGTAGCGCGATCAACACGTTTTCGATGGATCTCAGCAATAATAATAGTACTAAGAGTAATTTCAAAAATGCAAATATAATTCAACGAGTCGATCAAGGATTGACATCAGTTAGAGAACTATTAAATACTAAGGAGTACTGGATAGCTGTTTCATCCAAGTGCTCTTTATATTTCCAGGGAGTAGTCAACAGCTGTTTCATTCTATAACTCCCTGATTTTCAATGGTTCTCTAACTGAGACCAATCCGTGATCATCTCGTAAAAGCAAAACTAATCCTTACAAATCAATTATAGAAAATATAATTTCACTGCTCATTATTGATATGTGTTCCAGGTGGAACATCAAGATTCAAGACCACTTCTCCATTTCACGCCTATCTCTACAGTCCTTTCTAATTAACGACAAAAATTATAATGACAAAAACCGATTCCATCAAAACAACATGGAGTTCACAACATGTTCCTAAATATTTTATTCCGTTTCCTCCTTACGTAGCATACCAAAAGTGAATACCATGCCTACAGCGTACATTTAGGAAGGCCACAGAGCCTGCCGACAGCTTTCAATGTCATTCACTATGTCACAAAATCTCTGTCAGTTAGTCGAGGGGAGATTCAATGAGAGCAATGCAGAAGCGGAGGAAGTAAGTATACAAGAGTAAACAGTTTCTCAAAGCGTGAGCTGATGGATTAGATGAGAATAGACATTTCCAGGCAATGAGAAGAATTCATTCTTACGATTGTGAGCTGACTTTATTACGGCTAAGCAAATGTAGAAATATCAGCTGTCGTTCCTTAAACTCCACATTGCAATAGCTACATAGTGCAATACAATATCTTAGTCAAAGGGCAGCTATTGTATTTTGTCATTTGCTTGGCTCAGTGAATCTGCGGGTACACAGGACAGTTAAGCACGGTAGCGTTTCCTTCGAGTTTATTACCGATATAACAATTAGCAGGTGCAGGCGTAACAAATAGGCAACAGATTTATTCAGTTCATTTTAGTTATAGCAAATTTGCCGCGGGATTCTTAAAATACGGAAACGAAGTAACTGTGATAATCTCTGATAGTTAGAAGTTCTTAATGAGGAAATAGGGCTCGAATGACGCATCTAGACTTTGTCCTGTTTGCTGCCGTCATCTTCAGTTGGATCCACAATTGACCATAATCTGTTACCTCCTCGCATGATCAGCGAAATGTCGTGATTGCACTCACGACCTACAAAAACAAAGATGATGTGTTATCATTACTCTGAATCATAACTTCATGAATCACCATTCCAGAGGAGTTGACTGGTGGTACTGGATTGACTTCATGCGATGAACGTTTCAGCGAATATGATTTCGTGAGCATGTACATAGAACAGAAAGAGAATATAAAAAATTGCCTGAGAGTTGTAGACATGAGCAAAAGTTATGAATAGTTAACAAACAAACAATAAAAACAAACGAATAAATAAAGAAGAGCAAGTTTGTGGGAAGCAAAATTGAGTTTGTCATCGGGATGTTAGGGTAAGTGGAACAATTCTCCTTTGTATGCACAGCTACCATTGATATATCTGGTCCGTTATAGATTCAGTAGTGCAGAGGAGATGGACGTGTATTCTCGTCGGAGGGCTCTCATTCACCTTTTAGTTAACTGCTGAGATTGGTACCCCTTGATCTGTTCACTTCAGCAATGACTGCATGGAGGACATACATGAAATTCGGGCATATTGTATGCTAACGGATTATTCAAATATGCACCTATGAATGCCGTACTCAAAATACAGTTTCCTAGGTGTCGTTAGTCTGTTCGGTAGACTAACATGCTTGTCTCGTTTACTCCAAAACTATCAGTGTACCCGTTCAGTCGGTTTTTACAATGAAAATGGAGACGAGACTTGATGTCTCTTTGATATGCGTGACCAAACAAATAGTTCTGAGTGCTGCGTATCTGCATCACACCTCTCAGATATCGAAGGTTACCTGTCTGCACATATTGTATCATGGTGTTCTCTAAAGTTTATGGCAAAATGAAAGTGAGAATTCGAAAAGATCTATATACCGCTTCCAAAAAGCTATTGACGATTAATTTTGTTCTAACTGACTGTTGGGTGAGTTTCATTCACTCTCGTTTGCCTATTTCATTTGCATTGATCCCCTTCAAGGTAAAAGAACGGATTATCCCATGTAGAGTTCTGAGATCTGTCTTACGTGCAACCTAATTCCTTCAAGTCAGGGGTCTATTGTGAGAGCATGTTTCGTCATTCTGAGTTCACTGCGTTTGAGGTAATATCCAGGTTTGCCTTCCACTCTTCACCTCTACGCAGGCTCAACGTTTGCGTTACCCTCCTTCTTTTGCTTATCAGTTTCAGCTGATCGTGGTGAGTCAAAACGAAGTTGCATACTATTTCCTACCATTTCTGAGCAAGATTGTGTCCATGTTGCATTCACGAATTAGCAGTGTTCATTTTACACAGGTCTCCCAGGTGATGTTAATGGACCTCTCTGACTTCTTCTCGATAGCTACCAGGAAAGTCTATTTCGTGGCTTCGTTCGTCAGTTTCAGTGTGGCGAAGACACCATCAGGTTCTGAATGTTTGTGCATCTGCATGTATTCGTGATTTTCCCTCCACTCTGCATGAATTCACACGGAGTTTATATGATATTCGGTGTGGTCATTTGACGAAGCACTTGTAGCTGTGTGCTCATCCTTGTGTTTGTACACTCTGCCTACAGTAAGAAAATCGCTGATGGTGCAGAATTCGGCGAATAAATCCCTGTTCTTATTTATCTCACTCAGTGAGCAGTTTTCGGGAAATCATCAGTAATCTGCCTGTGTTGCCCACTCCAAGTTTCTATTTATAACACGGATTCACCAACAACAGATAGCTGGCAGGAGAAGCAGCAAAGAATAGACTGCAAGTGAACATGGTGGATGTGACGGATGATGAGATAACCACACACAAAGAACGACATCATTCAGTTATCTGTGTTAACAGAAGAGAAGCTTATCTCTTGACTCATTTACGCAGCTACACCTGAAGGTAAGTTGAAACGCATCACGATGCAATCGCCAACCAGATTGAGAGAAGCTTTATTTATTATTCAGAAAGAATTGTGGAAGTACGTGGCATTCAGCGGAGATAAAGAATACAGTTTTGGTTTCAAACGCAATGCCCGGTGAATCACGAAAATCCTCAACAGTCGGTCGCAGATGTTTGAGCTAGATTCTCTCTCTCCCCTTGATGAAGATCAGATGTTCACGAAGAGAAGGAAATCACCCGGTAACTCCAGCTGTGAACCATCCATGCACCTGTTACAAAACCATCATGCTGAAGGAAGACGCGAAAAGATTGGAAAATGCGACTGCACCTGAGGATGATCTGAGAAAGACAGTCGTATATCCAGCTAAAGATGACTTCAGAGAACTGGATGAAATGCAGCACTCGTCAAGTGCCACTTGCAATTGACTGTAGAAGCCCTCCCTCTTCTCTTCTTTTGGGTTGTTTTTATGTTCTTTTCATATCACGATTCTGTTAGGGATTGGTTTTCACTTGATGCTGTTGGTGACACCACAATAGCAATCCAAACAGCGTGGTTATCGTGGTTGTCATCTGGCTGACATGAATAGATTGTCGACAGTTCAGCTAGTAATGCAATTCCATTTGGTGTGATATATTTGAGGAGTCACTGTGCATCCACGTTACAGTGAGCGGTGGCTTCAATCCCATTGGAATAATTTCCGACAAGCACTTTCAGAGTTAACGTCAGCTACAACGAAATTGCTTGGAGAAATATCTCGTGGCCTATCAATATTGACAAACCATCGTGTCTTCGCTCAATACTCAAGATCAGATGGCCAGAAAAGTTCAGCAACAGAGATCTCCGGGAGCAAACCAACCAGAAACCGATTGTGCAACAAATATGCAGAAGGAAATGGAGATGGATTGGTCATACTCTGAGGAAACCATCAAGTGACATCGCTAGACAACCCCTTGAGTGGAACTCGAAAGGGATGCGATGAGTTGGTCGTCAGTGCGAGGGTGATTTGGAGGAGGTCATGTGAAGAGGAGATAAAAACGAGTGAGCAGACATGGAGCCAGGTGAAGACTCTAGCAGAGAACCGAACTCAATGGAAAAGCACAGCTGAAGCCCTATGTTCCTGTAGGAATTTAAAGATACAATAATAATAATAAGAATCGTAAACTAATGGAGACGTCATTTGTGTGTAAACAAGTGAAGACCTACTGCTTCCTGTTAAAGTTATATTCATGAAAGTGTACATCTCCTTCATGAAAGCTGCGTCTGAACTGATGTTGAAAACTCCAACGACCAAAACCAAACTGATGGAAGGCACACAGAAGATGCTTTACTCGAGGTTGACAGTTCTGTGTAGTAGACGGATGTGTAACATGCATGCCGGTCGAAGGTAAAATGTTCCTCAGGAAACCATATCACATAGCCAGTTGTCGATCCAAGGAGAGTTCAAACTAGATGATGGAAGCAATAATAGATATTCAAGCCAACCTGATTACGAAGGAGGAGAAACAAATCAAACAATAGGCTGATCACTCGAAAAACCTCTGCAAACGACTTTCACCTGAAAGTCAAACAGAAATGCCACCTCTATCAGTATCAGTAGCACACATAGAACTGCCTGGCAGTGGACAAAGATTCTTAAACGAAAGCGGAAATCCTGAATACCAACAATTTTCTGAAGTCCAGCTAGGTACTTCTACAACGTCACTGCCTGCAGTCCCTAGGTATTTGTCAACCTCATATAACAGCTACTTTGCTTTGCTGCGTGTCAATGATTAACAAGTGTAAACTGGATAATGTGTCAGACTGTTCACAGCAGCGAGGTGAAAGAAATACGCTGGGAAACTCATAAGAAGACTCTATAAGATCTGGATTTGTTTGTGGATGATATATGTTTAGTCTCACACAAACTCGAAGAATACAGGAAGGTAGAATGAACAAACTGGCAGTCAGCTAAAACATGACTGCACGTGAACACAGAGAAGGTGGGTGTGATGAAAATAACCAGTCAACAGAAGCAGTAGCCAGCACCAATCACCATAAACTGGAGAGATTTCATAGAGGTTGCTTCCTCCACTTGTCTGTCAAGAAAGCGTTTCAGCCACAGGTGGATGTCACGGGTGGAGATGTCTATGCCAGTCAGAATCGGAAAGACATGATACGCCTCCATCAACCTGAAAGCAGTTAAGAAATCTTCCGCACGCAGCATTATGAAAATGATTTTCATTTTCAACACCGGTGTCAAGTAAGTCTTTCTATGCGTGTAAGAAACTCGCACTGCGTGTAATGGAAATCATTTCTAGCGGCTAGCTGGAGACTTTCATCAACAGCTGCTTTCGTTGACTCCACACAGAAGTTCAAATGGCCAGCTTGACAGAGCCGACAGCTGAACAAATTTATGACATGTCACGGCAGGCTGTTACTCAATTCGAATCTAAATAGGGAGTAACGAGTGAGCCGTCTTTGGGAGGGTGAAATGAGGGAGATCGTGTTAGGAAGAGATGAGATAGTTTGGTCAATTCTGGACACAGCTGAAGAATACGGCAGAAAACAGAAGGAAGCTGAAATATGATTTTGAAGCCTTATGTTCCACTTGGAACGCA
This sequence comes from Trichobilharzia szidati, assembly GCA_944472155.2. Lineage (NCBI taxonomy): Eukaryota > Metazoa > Platyhelminthes > Trematoda > Strigeidida > Schistosomatidae > Trichobilharzia > Trichobilharzia szidati. The sequence continues at coordinate 3,830,924 of OX235271.1, read as the reverse complement.
AGAGAATATGACTACTAATAATAATAACACTCAAATTGGCGTCTACCATCGAAACACAACACCTATGTGTGATTTGATGTAAATACTAGAAAGCAAAATCAAGAATCACCGTTTAACTAATGACAGCAGTTAATTACTAAAAGTGACAGAATGAATGAGACACGCGTATTTCATCAGAAACCAGAGTTCCAAATGAATATTGATCATACAAGATTGTGAAGGTGCATAATTGTTTACAGAATGAAGAAATATTTGTGTTATTTCACACACACCAACCAATGATTTAGAATTAGGCGTGATACCTTTAATTCATCGAATAGTCAGTGGTACAACTGGATCTCGCCTTTCCAACTCATACCATCAATAGGTACAACATTTTCTTTCTCTCTTTTCCTATTCTCTCTCTCTTTTTTCTTCCAGTATGTGCTGCTTTGTTTCTTTCTCTCGCTGACGCCAGTAAATTTGACAGCTCCCACTTTTCTAACACCTTCAAACACTGTTCAGCTTTGGCTTTGCTACCGACATGTCAATATGTTGTTGTCATAATGAACTGAGATTTCCTTAATCTATGTAGAATTCTTTTTTATTGATAATGTAATAACTGGATGCAATACTGAAGTAAAAATGCTGGGAATTCCATTCTGTATCGCGTGTACTGTTTATGGAAAAACGAAATTATTATTATTAACAAATGGTATTTCCGAAGAGAGAAGATATACTTGATTTGTTTTCGTAGTGACACTTTGCTGCTTTCACAGGCTTTAAAACGTCTAAGAGATCTGATAAGCTTTTCATCAGCAATAATGGAATGAGAATTTTCGCCTCCGATGCAGACCGAGGAGAGTTTGTTTTGTATTAAAATCTATGATATAATCTATTGTATATTCTCCTTGAAGATAAAAGTTGTTTTTGCGTGACCGAATTGCATATTCTTGCATGAAAATATTTAGTCATCAAGATAATCTCGAAAAGGTGTACTTGTCCTGGTAGATGGTTGGAAAGATGATTTTGAATTAACATTGAAGAAAGATATTGAAAAACAGAAAGCATTTTGATTCTTCAGAACAATCAAGTAGTTCATTCGTTGCCTTCATTGGAATGGCATATGAAACCGTCTCTGAAATTAGGAATTTCGGCTGATAAACATCTGATTGAGGTAAATATACACACAATTCACAGTTTACTGACAACTCAATAAAGATATTCACACGATTGTCAGCATCATTTCGCCATCTCACTGTGATCTTTTGCATGATCGCCCAGTAGCTTCCATTTCCGCCTAACACAGTCCTCTTCATGTCACTTTCAGATGACCTACTCATCATTCAATTTCTCATTCCACGAGAGGGTACGGTGCATATATTCATCTAGGTCCTTCGACAGAAATGGAAAACATGTCGAGCCAGAAACCGGAATACAACTTCTTTATCCAGATGCTAACTATTGAAGGGATGGTCGTAAATCTTAGTCTCAAATGAACACAATTGGAAGCTGAGTCATTCAAAGCACCACTTCGGATAATTTGCATATGGACTCTGCTGTTTCTGACAGTCAATTACAAGCCGCTTAACCTGGTTACACGAAACAAAATGTGTTTTTGGTTTCAAACCAGTTATGCCAGAATCATTTTCACAGATTTCTCTACCAGAAGTGGAAAGTTTGTTAGCTGTTCGAAGATTGCGACCCATTAGAACAATACTGAATACTCACTACTTGGAAGTGACGATAACCGAAGGAAATTAGCGAAACATGTTGCAGCATCTACCGATCAGCCGAACTATGCTCAATGCGATACCAACTGACACTGACACATGAAATTCATGACCAATTTCAAAGAATCTTGTGAAACACCATTGAACTGTACATCTGCGATTAGCTAATGCAAGGACATCACATTGTGCTCACAAACACCGAAACAGATAGATTCTTCTCACAAAATCAAAACGTATATCAAGTATTATAACAACACATTTTCATCATAACAGTTCAGGATTCTGGCTGTCGTCATTGAGAAATAAAGCCAAAAGAAGAAGTCATTTGAACGTATCTCTTTCAGTCGAGCTGAGTGATGTGAGTAAATCGATGAAAACTGGAATGCACGATGCTACTTTCAAAACTAACATAAGACAATTACAAAGAGTAGTTTCATTTATTTCTGTGAATAAGTAGATACTCAGCCTACTCATACAGTAAAATTTGTCTACTCTCACTGTTGTATTTCACACATTGGAATGTGAAGATAATGAGCACGTGTGACCATGAGAGGAATCAGAGTAACATGAGAAAAATCATACGAGAAAATCAAAAATAGAAAAGTTGGAATAATAATAATAATTATGATAATGAAAACAACTTCAACTAATTCTCACGCTGCTCACAAGAAATTATCTTTATCTGTAATATGATGTAAAAGTAGTATTTACAATAGCACATGGAGTGGAAAATGGAAACTTCTGATTCTGTGAGTACTCACAAATATGAAGCCAGAAATACCATCCAAGGTGCTTTCACTCATCCTTCTTTTATTTGAGTGTATAATACATTAGCCAGAAGTAGCTTGGATATGCTCTTTCGTCAATCTGAAATGAATTTGTCCATGCGAAATGATGTTTTACATAATGAGGTGAGTAACTGTTGACGTTGGTAACTTTTGATTAGCACAGATAAGCAGAGGTGAACTGTCAGTGACTATGACTTTTCAAGGAGGAAGGATTTATGGAGAATGTGAGATTCGCAATTTGATTTTCATGAAGTCAAACATTGTGATCCAGTGCTATATACTGATGATATTAAGGACACAGTTTATTGCTGAGAATCATATCAAGGTACTCACGCAACTTTATTCCTTCATTTATCTGTAAGTGTAACTGGTAATTCGCCATTCATATACGTTGAGAAAAACGTTACTGTGTGAATGTGCGTGTCCGAGGTCTTGTCAGTCAGAATTGATGTAATTACAAGCGGTTATAATTTAGGAATGAAACCTCGTCATCCATTTATTATCACTGCATCACCACTGTGTCATATTTGAGATGAACTTATCCAATATGGAATCTAATTCTGTCTTCTACACTTGCATTATTGTTAAATCAATGGTTGATGCAGTTCCACTTGGTGACTACACTTATCTTGACAGGTTATTTCTCCTACAGTAATTTGTTGAACATTTAATTTGAGCATCTTTCCAATTAGAGCAACACTAACATTATTGTGATTTCAATTAGATCTCTTGAGGCCTAACCCTGATTGGCATACATAAGTGATGCCAGATTGCAAGAAAAGTGAATGAAATACATTTCAATGGAGATGTGATAGGATTAATGGATGATAGGAGAGAGGTTGAATATATAAGTAAGGGGTGGTGGAGGAGTCAGTCATCAGTTGATTTTGTCTGACTAGGCCAATATGAGAGAGATAATGGCTGTACGAACTTCTTTTCAATGGATATTTTAGTTGTTTAATCGTTGTTCGAATTCCTATTGCCCCAGCTGTGTGCAGTGGACGAACACGAATTCAGCTGGAAAGATTTGTTGTGATGCGATGCATCACTGGGAAAGCTCTTGTTTACTCCACTACATGACCTCTATCAACTAAGTGTGACGAAATTGAGCTGTGGTTTGTTCTTGGCTTTCCTTTGCCAAATGACGATGGCTGTTGTTCACTGACACTTTGGTTTGCTGAGCTGTCTAGTAGTATGCCCAACATAACTGTTACCACAGGTGCAGTTGAATTGATTAATGCACAAAATGTGGCAAATCTACCTTACTTTTATTTCGCGTGTGTCCTAATCATTCGTCGACTAGAGAATGACAAACAAAGATATGCTGCGTGAAATTTCTTCGTATACTACTGGAAAGTTTCTCGAATAAAATCTAACTTGATAAGTCACCATGCCTCGGTTTACTTCTATCTTCCGACCTTACTTGGTCACCTCATATCCTAACGATTTCTAAAAAAGTGTTCTGTCTGACCTAGTACATTAAACAACAAAGACAATCTGGAATCCTCTAACCTCCACTTTCTAAATTTGTCAAATCTTCTATCCTACGTTTTCCACTTTACTGCTCCTTGTTAGTCTTTCCTGGCCTACTGAAAAAGGACTATACCATCCTGAGAAAGATGTTGAAGGTAGTTGGTAGGACTAGCCGCGTAAAACTCAGTCAGCTCGTCACTACATTAGTTGAAAGGCATCTGAATCCATGCGTAAAATGGTCTGAAGCCATACTCTCTGACCCCCGAACACCTGCTTCTATTCCCAACTCTCTCCCTTAATCAGTATAAAATAAATTTTGCTCGTACAACCAAAAACAGGAATTCAACGATACTGTATTTGTTCCGTGTTCTAAGTCACAGGGACAATTTTAAGCGCGAAACACTTAGCTACCTAAATTATCAACATTGCTTACTTGTTTGTACTTTACTGTATTTCTTATTTTGTGTATCTACTGGTTCCGACTATATTAGCACTATGAGTATTACAAAATTGACCTGTCATTGACCAACATGTAATATTAGTTTTGTGGTTGTTGTTTGTTCGGCAATATTGACTGACAATCTTGGTTGTGAAAGCTATTGTGACCACCTTAATATATTGTATTATGCAGGATTACTCACACTTCTACGACTACTACAAACACCACATTAGACCTGACCATAGAAAAACAAAACAACCCTGATGTGTTATTTTATGTTTGTATTTTAATGTTGTTCCAACCAAATTAACTGATCATCTTGGCGATAAACATTCTTAAATATCATTTCATAACTTCTTGTATGACTATAGCTTTACTGTCACCATGCATAATCATATCATAGCTTCCACTACCCAATGCTGAGATGTTATTTTATGTTGTTTATTTTCATTTCTACTTCTTGGTATATTTTTGCATTTTTTAAAATTATTTTTTCTAGTTTTATGTTGTTATCTTTATATTTGTTTTTCGATATAGCCTTTTTGAATGTTTGATAAAATTAGATGCAAATATTGTAGATATATGCTGAAAGTTCCACAATGTATCACTAGTACTGTTTCTGGAATAGAGCGAATTGTTATTATTCTTATTAAACAGTATCAACCGAATCGCTTTCCGGTGGCTTTCACTTTTTGCTCAAAATATCATCCACTTATTATTACTGCATCATTGTCAAATAGCTGATGTAAACACATCGTATATATTGTGTGATGCATAGGAACAAGAGACAAGTGAAGTGGAATAGATCAAATCCTAAGATAGAGCATCCAAACGAAACCAGGATAAAGACATTTAGCTGGGACAGTAAGGTATTCTGATAACTGCTTCTTTCTAAATTGGTTGTGAGGAGTTTGATGGAAACTGCTTTGTCGAAACTGAGGAGAATCGATCTATTTTGTTTATAATTGATAATTCTACAGAAACCCGTGACTCCCACTTTGTTACTCGTATCGATAGGACACCTACAAATGCCCCTAGTAGAAGCGTTTGTTCATTTGAGGTGTTGGCATTTGAGTATTTGTACCAAGTCAACCTAATACTTTCTCATGATCTCATTGCCTGACACTTTTACTATAATCGCCAAGTATTTATTCACTTTGTATATTTTGTGCAAGCTTGAAACTTGTGTGCATACACTGTAGAACTGTGATTTGTCAACATTGTTTGTCAAGTTCGGAGTCTCTTGTCAACTGATATTATCGTGGAAAATACCCATTGGAACATTAGATTGAGAAGAATAAGAAGTTCAGCAAAGATATCTTTTCGGCGATTTCATTTTCAAAAGCTGTACAATCGCATTTAAATACATAATTTTACATGGAGACAATTCTTGTTTGATTCTACATAATTATGACAGTGAATAAAAGGTGATAATTATTTCCAACTAGATATGGTTATACGAGAGGCTTAGAAACAAAAATTACGCAGGATTAGAACGGATATCAAGTGTGTAAAAATGAGCATGGATACAAAACTGAAATAATAATTTTCAACTTGAGATGGGAATCAGGAGGTGCGAATATAGATTACAAGAGCCTTAGAAACAAAATTACATGGAATTTAGCGAATTACAGGTGTGCAGAAAGTGAGCATGGAAACAAAATTGATATAATAGTTTTAACTTAAAATGGAAGTTAGGAGGTGTGAATATAGATTACAAGAGCCTTAGAAACACAAAATAATTGCACAGGATTAAGATATAATTGCAAATTTTTTTAAAACGGATTATAAATGTGAACAGGAAAAGCATGGAAACAAACTTAAAATAAATGTTTTTATAACTGAAAAAAAATGGGGTGAATCGAATGAAGACTGAGGGAGTAAGAATCACACACATAGCGAACGAAAAGGGATCAAAAAAAAAACAAAACAAAAACAGAAACAAAAATGGAAGCTACGGCAACATACCGAACTAAGTCCATGGTAGTTGTAGAGGTTGAACTAATTTCTTTTGGACACACAGCTCCGTCTTCTCGATGCATATTGAGAGGGCTTCTGCAGTACAGAGAAGTCGGAAACAAACTGCTTTCGGTAGGTTTCTGTTGACCTTGTAAATTACTTTGAACGAATCAGTTGAGATGTTGTGGGAGGTATTGATCAGATGCTCAGTATTGGCACTTCTGATTGAACTGGTGCCTCCTCTTTGCAGCCACGCTGGGTAGTGTTCTCTAACACGTTTTGAAAGGACGCGCATACAACGACCTATGTACCTTGCTCCGCACGAGCAGGTGAACTGGTAAATGCACATTGAATTGGCCATATGCGACAGTTTGTCCTTCCCATTGCTCCGAAAAAGTGGGCGGCTAGAGAATGTCACTCTTAGAGTTGCTGCCGGAAAAGTCTTCTTCAGGGATTTGGAGATTCTCCTTTTGAGGATATCTGCTGCCAGGTCTCCCCTGAATTCCAGATTCAGATAGAGTGTCTTCTTTTGCACTGAAATGCATTCTTCTCTTTTTGTCCTTGGTTTCATGTTCTTCTCCACGAAACGTGGCGGGTATCCGTTTTGAATCAGGATGCTTTTTAGGAATAGGAGCTCTTCTTCTAAACAGTCATCACTGCAGATTCTTCTGGTGCGGTGGGCTAGTGAGATGATGAGAGCTCTTTTACGGCTGATAGGTACCCAACTGTAGAAGTTTGTCAGCTGGCCATTCCATGTTGGTTTTCTATGGATAGATCTTTTCAGAGTTCCGTCGTCTCTTCTTGTCAATTCGACGTCCAAGAATGGAATCTTTGATTTATTTTCAACTTCCATTGTGAATTTAATTGAAGGATGACAGTTATTAAACTCCTGTAAGATGCAATTTAAATCGGAATCGTCTTGACAAACTATAAAAGTGTCATCGACGTATCTTTTGTACAGCAACAATTTGTTCATTGTTGGTTTAAGGATGCCGTTTTCCATGCTGGCCATGAAGCAGTCTGCTAGGAGTGGGCCAAGGGGAGAGCCCATAGCAATCCCGTCCTTCTGTCTATAGATGACGTCGTTGAACGTAAATTGTACGTTGAGTGTGCATCTTAATAACAACTCTTTTAGGTATGAGGTTGGTATTCCGATGCTCAGGTTATTGTCGTCAATATACTTGCAAAGGAAACAAATTGTTTCTGTGAGCGGCACATTCGTAAATAGAGATTCCACGTCCAGTGATAACATTCGTTTGCCATTTACATTCAGGTCTTTTATGCACTCAATAAATTCAAACGTATCTCGTAGAGAGTACTTACAGAGTTGTCGTCTCACAGGCTCCAGCATCTCGGATAACCATTTGGCAATGGGATGGTACGGTGATCCCTCCATGTCCAAAATCGGTCGAAGTGGTAGGCCTGCTTTATGTACCTTTGGCAGACCATATAGTCGAGGGATGATGGATCCTGTTGGTCTCAGACGTTCAAATAGGTCCTCAGTTATGAGGTAGTCGTTCTTCATTCTCCTAAGAACATCTGTCAGTTGCTGTTCCATCTGCTCTGTCTTATTCTTCTCATTGTCTGGTTTTGAAAATTTATTATCATTAGAGATTAGAGCTGTCAACTTGTTGATATACACATCTCGGTCCATAAGGACCACTCCCGAACCTTTGTCTGGACGTGTAATGATCAGGTCTTTGTTGTTTCTCAAGTCTTTAAGCTGCTGTTTGTGTTCTTTTGTCAGGAGGTGTCGGGCTTTAGTTTTTGAATTGAGGTATTGATTGCAGCAGTCAGAAATTGTAGACTTGAAATGTAAGAGATCTGCATCAGAGACAGGTGTGATGTCTCTTGTTTGACTCATAAGATTTTCAAATTGGACATACGTGTGTAGTCTGTTACTGTATAGATTTACATCACAAAATTTCAACCCTAAAGATAGGGCTTCTAGTTGTAAGGTAGACAAGCTGACGGAGGAGTGATTGAAAACAAATTTATCGGGGTCGACGGGAAACTTTCTCTGTACTTCGACGGATTTGAGGCTCCTATTCAATTCGGATTTGATATTCTCAGCTCGTTTGCTTTGCACCAAGATAACATATTCATTAAACGATTCCCTTTCACCTGATGATAGTTCGGAAAGAGCAGATGACCTCTGTGATATATTTCTCTGTAACTCGAATATACGCGAGCTAATAGAATCAATAAGGTTTCTTGTGTGGCGTTGGAGAGTTTTAGAATTGGGATAAATGTGATGTCTTCGGAGAGCTTTCCAGAACCACTTCGGATATCGATGATTCTTAATGCAGTCTTCATAGAAGTCTAACTTCGCATTCACTTCGGCAAGTTTGACAGAGTAACGTAGAAACGCATTGAGTTCCTTCACTGTCGTAGGGTCCTTGCATTTTTTTCAAATCGTGGAAAATACCCATTGGAACATTAGATTGAGAAGAATAAGAAGTTCAGCAAAGATATCTTTTCGGCGATTTCATTTTCAAAAGCTGTACAATCGCATTTAAATACATAATTTTACATGGAGACAATTCTTGTTTGATTCTACATAATTATGACAGTGAATAAAAGGTGATAATTATTTCCAACTAGATATGGTTATACGAGAGGCTTAGAAACAAAAATTACGCAGGATTAGAACGGATATCAAGTGTGTAAAAATGAGCATGGATACAAAATTGAAATAATAATTTTCAACTTGAGATGGGAATCAGGAGGTGCGAATATAGATTACAAGAGCCTTAGAAACAAAATTACATGGAATTTAGCGAATTACAGGTGTGCAGAAAGTGAGCATGGAAACAAAATTGATATAATAGTTTTAACTTAAAATGGAAGTTAGGAGGTGTGAATATAGATTACAAGAGCCTTAGAAACACAAAATAATTGCACAGGATTAAGATATAATTGCAAATTTTTTTAAAACGGATTATAAATGTGAACAGGAAAAGCATGGAAACAAACTTAAAATAAATGTTTTTATAACTGAAAAAAAAATGGGGTGAATCGAATGAAGACTGAGGGAGTAAGAATCACACACATAGCGAACGAAAAGGGATCAAAAAAAAAACAAAACAAAAACAGAAACAAAAATGGAAGCTACGGTAACATACCGAACTAAGTCCATGGTAGTTGTAGAGGTTGAACTAATTTCTTTTGGACACACAGCTCCGGCTTCTCGATGCATATTGAGAGGGCTTCTGCAGTACAGAGAAGTCGGAAACAAACTGCTTTCGGTAGGTTTCTGTTGACCTTGTAAATTACTTTGAACGAATCAGTTGAGATGTTGTGGGAGGTATTGATCAGATGCTCAGTAATGGCACTTCTGATTGAACCGGTGCCTCCTCTTTGCAGCCACGCTGGGTAGTGTTCTCTAACACGTTTTGAAAGGACGCGCATACAACGACCTATGTACCTTGCTCCGCACGAGCAGGTGAACTGGTAAATGCACATTGAATTGGCCATATGCGACAGTTTGTCCTTCCCATTGCTCCGAAAAAGTGGGCGGCTAGAGAATGTCACTCTTAGAGTTGCTGCCGGAAAAGTCTTCTTCAGGGATTTGGAGATTCTCCTTTTGAGGATATCTGCTGCCAGGTCTCCCCTGAATTCCAGATTCAGATAGAGTGTCTTCTTTTGCACTGAAATGCATTCTTCTCTTTTTGTCCTTGGTTTCATGTTCTTCTCCACGAAACGTGGCGGGTATCCGTTTTGAATCAGGATGCTTTTTAGGAATAGGAGCTCTTCTTCTAAACAGTCATCACTGCAGATTCTTCTGGTGCGGTGGGCTAGTGAGATGATGAGAGCTCTTTTACGGCTGATAGGTACCCAACTGTAGAAGTTTGTCAGCTGGCCATTCCATGTTGGTTTTCTATGGATAGATCTTTTCAGAGTTCCGTCGTCTCTTCTTGTCAATTCGACGTCCAAGAATGGAATCTTTGATTTATTTTCAACTTCCATTGTGAATTTAATTGAAGGATGACAGTTATTAAACTCCTGTAAGATGCAATTTAAATCGGAATCGTCTTGACAAACTATAAAAGTGTCATCGACGTATCTTTTGTACAGCAACAATTTGTTCATTGTTGGTTTAAGGATGCCGTTTTCCATGCTGGCCATGAAGCAGTCTGCTAGGAGTGGGCCAAGGGGAGAGCCCATAGCAATCCCGTCCTTCTGTCTATAGATGACGTCGTTGAACGTAAATTGTACGTTGAGTGTGCATCTTAATAACAACTCTTTTAGGTATGAGGTTGGTATTCCGATGCTCAGGTTATTGTCGTCAATATACTTGCAAAGGAAACAAATTGTTTCTGTGAGCGGCACATTCGTAAGTAGAGAATGAAGTCCTACATGACATATTCCTATTATGCATAGGCGAATATTTTTGAGTACATGACTTGTATGGGTTGACTTTCTGCAAATTTCAGTATCTAATTCGCCTATGATCGTCCGCATGACCGAGTCGTCCAAATTCGGAATTCTGTCTTTTCATTCCTCTTCTCATGTGAATTTGATGCCGCTGAAGATGTGGTTAATTTGGTCAAACTTCAGGTCACGGGAACAGTCAATATCAATACAAGTAGACTGGTGGATGTGAAAACAGACAAAGGTGATCGGTCACGATGCGGAAGGTGGCCAGAAGAGTTTACTAGTCAACTGGTGAACAAATTCAAAAGCTCACTTCATGACACTGCTAGACTGTAACCAGTCAGCATGATCATCATAATCAGCCAGTGATTGTTCATTGCTCCATGAACATTTTCCAGTGGTTCTCTAACCAATATCGCCACATCATGAAAACCTCAAACCAGTCCAACAAATCCCTGCAAGCTGACACTTGCAAATCGTGTTTGAATGTGATTAGCCCATAAAATTACTTTCTAGGATCACCTCTACTGTGTCGATTAAATTTTTTATTATTATTTCCTTAAATTCCTAAAAGAAAATTTGGCTTCAGTCGGCCGTCTCCACTGCGTTCGGTTCTCTGCTAGATTTTTCACCTGTCTCCAAGTCTGCTCACATGCTTTCACCTCCTCTTCACGTTATTTCCTTCAATTCACCCTTGGACGACCAACTCGCCACTTCGTCTTGATGGCTTCCTTAGAGTATGGCCAATCCATCTCCATTTATTTCTGCTTAGTTGTTGAGCCATCTGTTCATGGTCGGTTTGCTCGGACAGGTTTCTATTGTTGATGTTTTTCGACCATCTGATCTTGATTATTGAGGGATGACAACTGTTAATGGAGGTTTGTAGTTTGTTTGAGATGCTCTTTATGACGCGCCAAGTCTCTGATGCGTATAGTAGCACTGACTTCACAAGGGAGTTATAAATCCGGACCTTCGTTTTCATGCTGAGTGATGTTGGCCGCCAATTAGACTTGAGAATAATGAAAGCTTGTCTTGCTTTTCCGATTTTTGCTTTGATATCCCCGTCAGGTCCGCCTGCAGTTGAATCGGTACATCCCAGGTAGGTGAAAGAGGATGTTTCTTTCAGGATTCTCCCAGCTGTGCTGATTGTTGTCTGTTGTTGTTGTTGTCCAGGAATCTTCATCACCTCTGTTTTCTCTATGTTCACGTGAAGTCCTATCTTTGATGCTTCTTCTGCCAACTTGTCGCTTTTCACTTGCATAGCTTGCAGTTTGTGGGAAATCAGACATAAATCATCGGCGAAGTTCAGATCCTCCAAGTTTCTCTCTAGTGTGTGCATGTGGTGTTCTCCTTGGTGACAGGAGTAGAACACTGACTCTCCCGTTGACAATGTGATGAATCCATTCCTGTTGCATCTGCTTTCACATATTCTCGGTACTTGAATTCCATCTCTTTTCATCTCGTTTGCAATCTGAGAAGCTTAACCAGTCTCATGCATGGTGCGGATGATCCATTTCCTCACACAGACTTTTTCTTTCAGCGCAAGCAGATTCATTGCACTGAAGTTTCTGTAGCAACTTTGTTTACAGGTGAAGTTGCTAGCCTCACGCCTGAGAGGGAGGGTTGTTACAATAAAATATAGTTTATAGATAAGCGACTTTGCTGGATGCCCACCTTAAAAACCAGCAAAACACGGAATAAATAAATCAGAAGAACACCAGTAAAAAGAAAATAATCCACAACATAAAAGGCAACAAGCGACAACAACAAGAAAAAAAATAACCTTAGGAGTATTATCACAGCCAGATACAGTTAACCAAAATGCTACTAAAATCATAGACTCACTGACTTGAGCCAACTTGAACATGTAAATCCATCAATATATACAATTAAAGATATTGGTAAGTGTTAGACAGACACAAAATGTCAAGCATATAGTTATAGATATTATCAGACAACAAGATTATATCCATAGATTCGGTGTTTGAAAGGCAAATAATTACAATAATAATTTGCCACTTCTTGGCAAGAAATTCTACAGAAATAAGAGTTTTATGTAGCTACATGAATGCAGCGTAGCAATCGAAAATCGCGTCAAGCTTAATCACCAATTTAATTTAAGTATAATAAATGCTGTTACAGTCAACAGAATGCTTGTTAAATCGTTTACAAATTCGCACCATTATTGGCGGACCTTGTCAGTTTGGCATGTAACAATTATCCTATTGCTCTCATATCAAAATTATCTGTTTCTTCTTTGGTTCTTATGTTTCCCTCCATGTAACACTTACGGTATATTTTCGTCGTATTACTGCTACTTTACTTTGTTGGTTAATGCAAAGATCACAAAGACAGACAACTCTCCAGATAAAAGTGAATTCTCTCCGACACTTCGTCAACGATAAAATTATAGTGGAAATTACTACAAAGGCAGTAGCATTCTTTTCGACTATGTTATCATCCAGATGGCCGGCTGTACATTCGTGTGTATTCATAAGAAATTGTTGGGAAAATTCAAAAACTATTCCTGGTCAAATTTCAAATAAATAAACTTACACTGTGAATTGAACGGGAAGATTGTATGGAAAGACACGGTAGGATGATGAGAAACTTAAATGTTCATAATAATAATAGTAATAATAAAAGCATTATTCCAAACAGTATTTGTGGTAAAGTTATGGAATTTTCAACGTGCATTACAATATTGCATCTAATTACCCCATAAATTTTATAAGATTTTGAAAGCAAAACGCAACAACAACAAAAGCATAGATAGATTAAAAGTAATAAAAGAAAGAATAGCGTTGCATTCATATTTTAAACAATGCATCACAGGAATATGAAATATAAAATTAGTGTGTCATACCCAACGGATTTCTCACCACATAACAGCTTTGCCAGATAAGGTATTGTGGAGCTTTGCACTTGGTAGTCCTAGCATATAGCCTCGTATAGCTGCTTCTAGTTCTACCAGATGAGATGCAAGGAGAGAGTTGCGTATAGAGAGGATGCTCAGGGTCTGACAATATAGTATTCGCTAGTTTCTTCCATTACATTATATGTATATATGGTGTTAACCAGTTGGCTTAACGATATCCTACTTCCCCACCGAACAGCTTTTAGTGCCCTTATCACCAAAAGAATAATGGGGAGCAGAAAAGAGAGATGAGTAGAATACAAGAAATGACAGACTGAGAGAGCAAAGACTGCTTTATACCAGACTGCCTTAATTTGCTAACGTAAAACATTAATCGAAACATCTTTCTAGTAACTAGCAAGATGTGAGAGGACCAGCAAGATCGAAGGAAATACTAAGTCCAAGTTACTTGATATTAGATTCAGCTTCAACCTCTGTGCCGTCAATGATAGTGTGCCCATGTGAGCTAGCTAGTTGCTCTAGGTCACGTTTTCGTCTGAAAGTGAAATTGGCTACCTGATATTTAGATGGATTTAGCTTAAGACCGTTTGAAGAGGACCACTGACTAATTATTCTCATACTCACACAACTTTATTCCTTCATTTATCTTTAACTGTAACAGGTTATTGGCTTTTCACATACGTTGAGAAAAACGTGACAGTGTGAATGTGCGTGTCCGAGGTCTTGTCAGTCAGAATTGATGTGATTACAAGCGGTATTAATTTATGAATGAAACCTCGTCATCCACTGATTATTACTGCATCACCACTGTGTCATATTTGAGATGAACTTATCCAATATGGAATCAAATTCTGTGTTCTTCACTTGCATTTTTCTTATATCAATGGTTCATGCTGATTCACGTGGCAACTACACTCAAGTTGTCGGTTTATTTCTACTACAATAATTTGCTGAACATTTAATTTGAGCGCCTTTCCATTTAGAGCAACACATTAGGGAGAATATTATTGTGGTCTCAGTTAGATCTCTTGAGGCCTAACCCTGATTGGCCTACATAAGTGATGCAAGATTGCAAGAAAAGTGAATGAAATACATTTTAATGGAGATGTGATAGGATTAATGGATGATAGGAGAGAGGTTGAATATATAAGTACGGGGTGATGGAGAAGTCATCAGTTGACTATGTCTAAATAGGCCAATAAGAGATGATAATGGTTGTACGGACTTCTTCTCAATGGAAAGTTTAGTTGTTTAATCGTTGTTCGAACTCCTAGCGCATCAGCTGTGTGCAGTGGATAAATACGTAGTCAGTGTGGATACGCCAGACAGCATAGGAAGCTTGAAGGTAGTGTACACTAATATACGTAGTATTGGGAACAAACTTCACGAGCTAGGTGTATTAGTGGAAGACCTCAGCCCAGGTATTGTGGCCATTACTGAAACATGGCTGGTTTCTGGATTAGATGACAAACCTGAGCTATGCGGATTTAGTTGCTTACGCAGCGACAGGGTTAGGAGTCGTTGAGGTGCGGGGTTGCTATGTACATCACCAACTCCCTACATGTTCGTTCCGTGAAATCTGAAGCGCATGACAGTGGGACAAGTGAGGTAATTAGCTGTGAAGTAAGCTTTGCAACTGGCACTCTACTCATTGGTGTTCTGTATAGAAGTCCCTATTGTCAGTGTGATGACTTTATTTTAGTTCACCTCAAACAATGGAGTAAACACAGAAGCTGTCTCATTCTAGGTGATTTTAATGCACCTCACATAGACTGAGTAGCTGTCACATCTCCAGGATCCGCTAATAAGCTGGACAGCCGGTTACTCTTGACTACCATAGAAAAAGCCCTGACACAACATATCTTAGTTAGTACAAGATTTGGTTCTACCCAAGGATCTTCCTTGCTGGACTTAGTGCTTACTAATGACGACGACGTGGATGGTCTAGTTATTCATCCACCTCTAGCAAACAGTGATCATGTGGTGTTAGATTTTAACTTAAGGGCTGGCAATTCAGTCAGATTTCAACCCAAATCCCGACCCAGTGTTTGGCATGCTGACATAGTCTCTATAAAGTTGCGTGCTTCAACTGACGACTGGTCAGTCTATATGGTCTCATCCATTGAAGATGAATGGGATAGGTTTAAGAATACACTTGAGAGGGTTACCACTGACAGTGTAAGTCAGTGTAAGACCGATTCACCAGTCAAGGATAGCTTACGAAACCCAGTTAGTTAAAAGTTCACCAGTCTGCCCAAAAAGACTCTTCTCATATATCAAGAGAAGAACACGTAAGAGTGATGCTATCCCACCTCTTAAGCTTGAAGATGACCAGACAAACATGGCTGAGGATAGCTTGACTAAGGCTGAGGCTTTCTTCAAGCACTTCAGTCAAGTATTCTCTGATAATATGGATACCAGCTTTGGAAATTTTATAGAAGGTAACTTGAAAATGGCACCCTTATACATTGGAATGGATGCTGTCCTAAAGTGGCTTCTTAGGCTGAATCCTGGTAAGTTCAGTGGCCCTGATGAACTCCACCCACGTTTATTACCAACATTGGCTGAAAACATAGCCGAGCCCTTGTCGGTAATCTTCAATATGTCTCTGAACCAGTCTTAATGTTCAAGAGACTGGAAAGATGCCATCATTAGTCCGGTCTTCAAAACCGGATCTAGAAACTTAGTTCAGAACTATCGTCGATTAGGAGTGGCGTTCCTCAGGGTACTATTCTAGGCCCACTTCTTATCCTGATTTATGTTAATGAGATTCCATCGGTAGTTGAGTCATCCTGCTTACTGTTTGCTGATGACATCAAGATATGGAGGGCTTTACACGATGACAGTGATCAACTTGCTTTGCAGGAAAATTTAAACTTGTTAAGTGATTGGTGTAAGCACTGGGCCTTGGAGATTAACTTAAGTGAGAGTGTAGTTATGCATGTATCTCATAGTCTCGTGCACAATCACTCAATGAATGGCATTACTCTCCCAGTGGTCACTGAGTACAAGGACTTGGGAGTGGTTGTGAAGCATGACATGAAAACAGCAACAAACTGTAGAGCTGCAGCCACTGAGAGTTTTCGAATATTATAGGCCATACGCAAGGCTTTTGCGAACTTTGACGCTGATATATTTCGTATATTACATCCGACCTAAATCATACCTCATTTGGAATATGGGATCCAGGCAGCGAGCCCGTGTTTCAAATATGAAATAGACTTATTAGAAAGGGTGCAAAGAGTAGGAACTAAGCTAATAAAGGGTTTCTCAACCCTGTCATATGAGGAGAGGTTACGTCGACTGGGTTTATATCCACTGTCATACAGACGACTTAAAAGTGACCTATTACTCTAATTCTTATTATTAATCCTTTGGGTTCCTAGTGGTACATAGGGCTTCAACTGCACGCCTCCACTTGCTTCTGTCTTCCGCTGTACTTTTCAACTGCGTCCATGTTAATCCATACTGTTTCGACTCCTCTTCACACGATCTCCTCCATGTCAAGCTTGGACGTCCCAAACGCTGCTTCCTTTTCAGGTTCCACTCGATCACTGTCCTGACGCGCGATGTCACCCAGCGGCCTCCTCAGCGAGTGCACAATCCATCTCCACTTTCTCCTGCATATTTGTTGAGCGATTGGTTCTTGTTTTGTTTGTTCCCATAGTTTCTTGTTGGTGACTCTTTCCGGCCATCTGATCTTCAGTGAATAGCGATGACAGTTGTTGATAAAGGTTTGCAACAGGCTGTTGGAAATATTCTTTGTTACCCTCCAAGTTTCTGATCCGTATAGCGAAAATGACTTGACGTTTGTATTGAAAATCCGAATCACTTTGTTGTTGATGCAGGCTGAGTGACAGCGGAAGATTTCCAGATTGGTTTCAGGTTGATGAATGTGTTTCTCGCCTTCCCGATTATCGATTTGTTATCCCCGTTTGTTCCTCCTGTAGTTGAGATAATGGTCCCTAGATAAGTTAAAGAAGTAACCTAATACTAGCCTACCGTATGCTAAGAAATGATTTTGGAGCAAATTTATCTTATTTATTTCTTCCTTCTAGCACCAACCAATAACGAGGACATCACCTCAAGTTTCATAAACCACGGTCGAGTCGTCTGCGTCTGGAGATCCGTTTTTCGCATCGAATTGTGAACCATTGGAACTCCCTACCGGAACACGTCGTATCAGCGCCATCTGTTGATTACTACAAGGCGAGATTGGACCTCCTGTGTGCAACAAATCGAAAGGATTAACATAGGCAAATAGCCTACTATCCTAAATAAATTGTAAACTGTAAACTGTTTGATGTGATACGATGCATTACTGTGAAAGCTGTTGTTTTCTTCACTACATGACCTCTATCAACTAAGTGTGGCAAAATAGAGCTACGGGTTGATTTTGTCTCTCTTTTGACAAACCACGATGACGGTTGTTCACTGACACGTTGGTTAGCTGAGCTGTCTAGTATTACGCCTAACATAACTGCCACCACAGGTGGAGTTGTATTGATAAATGCACAAAGATGTGGCGAATCTATCCTACTTGTACTTCGTTTGTGTTCCAGTCATTCGTCGACTAGACAATGACAAACAAAGATATGCCACGTGAAATTTATTCCTATATTACTTGTAAGTTCGAAAGTAGGCAGTTGAAGAGGATGCACAAAATGCAGTATTTGTCTGCAAATATTTGTGTTCTTTCTTGATTCAAACTAATGAAGAGAACCGACTGTATGACAATTTTAGGCTGACTTTGAGTTGTTCAGTCTCATATCTGATCCCAGTAACCTTCCTGAATATTTCTGTAGATTTTGCCTCTTCCAAAGACAGCGTGTTTGACACCTGGGCTACCTTTCCGTACATATACATATTTGCTTCTATTACATCAATTTTTCGTTTTTAATTTTAACAAAATATGATCAGAAATCGTATCCAATACAGTAATGAATTCAATAAAAGTTTTAAGTCATATGGCTTTCATGCATCTAGTAAAACTAAGAGAAAACCTTCTCATCGAATTATGCATCTCCAGTCTCTCTTATCATCTGATACTTATCATAATACGGCGATAGTTGCATTACAAGAAACATGGCTCAGTATATATTATGATGACAACCTGGTTTCCCTAAGTGGTTTTACATTGTTTAGACAAGACCGAATATGCTCCAGAAAGAAAAGAGGTGGAGGTGTTGCAGCTTTCATTCATTTTCAGTGCTCAACTTCAAATGAAGTATCTTTTTCATCCTCTAGTGGCTTTATTGATTGTATTACAGTCAAATGTCGTCCGAAACACTTATCCAAGTTTAAATACGTCCTCATCTGAAACATGTGTGTTACTCTTGGTTGTTCCGCCTCGGATCTATCTGATTTTGCCGATGAATTCACAGTATTCGCTGTTACACAGCTCGAACACTTTATAAGTTGTCACAGGGGATTTCAATTCCTGTGACTGTGCTTTTCTTGAATCTCTTGGTCACGTCCATATATTTAAATTTTCAACTCGACTTGATAGAACACTTGATCTAGTATTCATTATTGATGCGGAAATATATGAAGCACGCAGACGTGCTCCTATAATGAAGTCTGATCATTGTATTATTCGGATATTATCTAAGATATATAGCAAATCTCTTTCTAATATCCTCTCACATCTGTCCAGGAAAACACAACAAAGATGTTACTCTCAATAAAATATGCTCATACTAAGATGTATGTTTAATGACACAGACTGGGATCTTTTCAATGAACATACAATGGATGAAACTATTTCCAATCTGAATGACCATTTTTATTTCTGCCTTGATGTACGCTGTCCAAAACAGACACTTTTCAAAAGAATGTAACGTTTCAGACCAAGGAAAAATCTGGTCTTAGGAGGATAAACATTCAAATTAAATCCGAAATCAATAAGCTAAGCAATCTTTATAATCAAAGAATTTTGTCATGTAAAACTCCAGGAAACATGTGGAAGCTTTTCAGAGAAATTACAGGTTGTAGCACGCACAGTACTTGTGCCCCCTCTACTGATGTGTATACTCTTAATAGATCTTTTATCCGCCTTCCCAATGTACCTTTTAGCTTCAATGTAACAAATAACATGACTAGTGACTTTCACAGTTTTAAACTTCTGATGTCCTTAATCTCTTAAACCTTCTCAGAGTCTAGGCCCTGATGGTATACCTGCCACTGTCCTAAGGAAATGTGCTGATATTTTAAGGAACCCACTTACAAACATTTTCAATACTTCTTTTTCAAAAAATGTTGTACCTTCTCTGTGGAAAGATATTAAAATCATCCCTGTACGCAAGTCAGGTTCTGGTAATAATGTTAAGTTGAGACCTATCGCAATTACCTATCATTGTTTGAAACTAACGGAGAAATTATTGTTACGGAAACTTGCTCCCTCCCTAAGCTTCTCAAACGATCCAAATCAGCTTGCTTACAAACAGGGTAGAAGTACTTTAGACGCTGCTGCTGTATTTCATCACTATATTGTATCCACCTTAGACAAAAAGGCCAAATATGTCCGTTGCACGTTCCTTGATTATACATCTGCTTTCGACTCTGTACCTAGGGGCTATTTTCGTTAAACAAGCTTAGCCTTACACAAACTGAGTCCTGAGTTATCAACTGGCTGCACTCTTAATTTTCTAATAGGATGCAGTACACGGTAGATAATGGTGTATGTTCCTGCAGATGACATGACTGTTTCGATTCCCGTTAAGTCTCAGTCAGACTGTTTCAAATAAAATAGCTTCCTGTCGGACATCAGTAAGTGGTCTAAACTAAATGGTCTCGTGCTGAATTCCTCAAAATGGCAGACCATTGACCTATTCTTTAGGCACAAACGAGATCTACAAACACTAGTAAGTACTCATGAAGCCTGTAACATTGAGTGGACTTAAATTGAAACCAAGTTTAATGCAAAATACCTCGCTCTAGTTCAACCTTCCGACCTTACTTGAACATCTAATATCCTAACGATTTCTAAGAAAGTGTTCTGTCTGACCTAGTACAATAAAGAACAGAGACAATCTGGAATCCTCTAGCCTCCACTTTCTAAATTTGTCAACTCTTGTTTCTTACCTATTCTATTTTACCGCTCCCTGTAAGTCTTTCCTGGGCTACTCCGAAAGGACTATATCATACTGAGAAGGATGATGAAGGTAGTTAGTAGGACTGGTGGTTTGAAAAGCTCAGTCAACTCGTCACTACATTAGTTGAAAGGCATCTGAATCCATGCGTAAAATGGTCTGAAGCCATACTCTCCGACCCACAACACCCGATTCTATTCCCAACTCTCTCCTTATTTGTCATCAAGTAGAACCAGAAATCAGTATAAAACAAATTTCGCTCGTACAACCAAGAACAGGAATTCAACGATACTGTATTTGTTCCGTGTTCTAAGTCACATGGACAATTTTAAGCGCGAAACACTTAGCTACCTAAATTATCAACATTGCTTACTTGTTTGTACTTTACTCTATTCCCTCTTTTGTGTTTCTACTTGTTCCGACTATATTGGCACTATGACTATTACAAAGTTGACTTGTCATTAACCATCATGTAATATTAGTTTTGTGGTTGTTATTTGTTCGGCAATATTGACTGACAATCTTGGTTGTGAAAGCTATTGTGACCATCTTAAAATTTCTTACTATGCAGGATTACTCACACTTCTACTAGAAACACCCCATTAGACCTGACAATAAAGAAACAAAACAACCCTGATGTGTTATTTTATGTTTGTATTTTAATGTTGTTTCAACCAAATTAACTGATCATCTTGGCGATAAACATTCTTAAATATCATTTCATAACTTCTTGTATGACTACAGCTTTACCGTCAGCATGCATAATCATATCATAGCTCCCACTACCCAATACAGAGATGTTATTTTATGTTGTTTATTTTCATTTCTACTTCTTGGTATAATTTTGCATTTTTAAAATTATTTTTTTGTGTTTTATGTTGTTGTTGTCTTTATATTTGTTTTTCGAAATACTCCTTTTAAATGTTTGATAAAATTAGATGCAAATATTGTAGATATATGCTGAAAGTTCCACACTGTATCACTAGTACTGTTTCTGGAAAAAAGCAAATGATTATTATTCTTAATAAACAGTATCAACCGAATCGTTCCCAGTGGCTTTCACCTTTTACTCAAAATATCATCCACTTATTATTACTTCATCATTTTGAAATAGCCTATGTAGACACATCAAATATGTTGTGTGATGCATAGGAACAAGAGACAAGTGAAGTGGAATAGATCAAAGCCAAGATGGAGCATCCGAAAGAAACCAAGAATAAAGGCATCCAGTTAGCACAGTAAGGTATGCTAATAACTACTTCTTTCTGAATTAGCTTTGAGGAATTTGATGGACACTGCTTTGTCGAAACTGAGGAGAATCGGACCATTTTGTTTATAATTGATAATTTTAAAGAAACTCATGACTCCCACTTTGTTATTCGTATCGTCAGGACACCTGCCAATGGCCTTAGTGGAAGCGTTGGTCCCCTTGAGTTGTGGGTATTTAGGTATTTGTACCAAGTCAACTTAATACTCCCTCATGATCTCATTGCGTGACTCCTTTGCCATTATCGCCAAGTCTGTAGTCACTTTGTATATTTTGTGTAAGCTAAAACCTTGTGTGTATACACTGTAGAACTGTGATTTGTCAACACTGTTTGTCAAGTTCGGCATCTCTTGTCAAGTGATATTATGTCATATTTGGAATTATGTTGACATTGTTTTGTTCCTAATTTGAGGTTTCGAACAACTGATGAGAACTCGACGATCCCTTGTACATGCTTTAGTAAAATTATTCTTGAATATAAACAAATATCAGGAGTGACTGAGAGGATTCCAATGTTTTAAGGGTTTTTGAGCACGTATGCATGTGTACAGCTACCGTGGCTA
Source organism: Trichobilharzia szidati (assembly GCA_944472155.2). NCBI lineage: Eukaryota > Metazoa > Platyhelminthes > Trematoda > Strigeidida > Schistosomatidae > Trichobilharzia > Trichobilharzia szidati. Next base: position 3,808,377 of record OX235271.1, on the reverse strand, counting down.
ACAGCTTTCTTCAAGAAGTACCTCACGAAATAAGCATTACTGCAGTTAATAAGCAATCATGCATGTAGATCAAATATGCAAAATTTATATCGGATACATCTCACTACTTAACAGAAATAAGTATTATGTGGCCGATGTCATTAAACAGTCACTTATCGAGTAAATACAATGAAGTGAGAGAAAGACTCCGGTTGATAAATTCTAAGAGGATAATCGCAGATGACTCTTCTAGATACGACCAGTCAATCAAGCATTTTCCTGATTCCTATTTATGCGTTCAGAGAAAACAACAGATTGAGCGAAGAAATTAATTCCTTTTCATTCATCGCTTCTTCAGAAATATGTGGTACTTTACGTCAAAAATGTTGACCGATCTAATGGTTATTTTTTCAGTTCAGAGTAACCTCAATAATATGGAGAAGATTTGTCGATGACGTGGATGGTTTCGACGTAGTTGTGTTCTTTCAGCTGGATGTTTTACTTGTCAATATTTCATTGTCCTACTTGGCTACATCTTCAGCCCTTACTGCAATGTGTTGAAGTGAGCTTTGCGATTTCTCCACGAGTTCATTAGTCATATCTACCGGTGAAATTCAACGTGATTGGTTGCTCTTCTCTATTTCCACACCCTCAAGTCAACTTGTATTCATATGCATTACTTTCTTGACCTATAGTTGCACTTATTGTGCATGACATATTCCCATTATGCATAGGTGAATTTATTTGAATACATGACTTGTATCAGTTGACATTCTGCAAATTTCAGTTTCTAATTCTCCTGTGATCGTCCGGATGACCGAGAGGTCCCAATGTGGAATTCTGTCCTTCGATTACTCTTCTCATGTGAATTTGATGTCGCTGAAGATGTGGTTAATTTGGTCAAACTTGAGGTCACGGGAACAGTCAATATGAATACAAGTAGATTGGTGGATGTGAAAAAAGACAAAGGTGATCGGTCTTGACGATGAAAGTGGCCAGAATAGATGACTAGTCAACTCGTGAACGAATACAAAAGCTCACTTCACGACATTGCTAGACTCTCACCAGTAATCATTTTTTATTACTCCATTAGGGTTTTCTAGTGGTTTTCTAACCAATATCAGCTCACCACTCCGTCAAAACCTGTTGAACTACGTCGAACTTCTTCTGGCCAGGGTGAGATGTGATTTATTTTTACAAAGTGATTCAATCATCTGATATTTTACAGTTTGATATGAGCATTAGACTTGGTTGATAATAAGATGAGTGGTTCAATGAGGAATGGTTTGTAATCAAGATGCACATGGGAAGGAAGGAAACTGTGGAATCACCAAGGAGTTGTAAAGAAATACGCAAACTTTAAGCAGTGAGAAGAACAAACAAACAAGGACAAATCGTTGTTTAACGATCGCTGGGTTTATTACTAGATGCTGTTGATTTCATCACAATACAAACTTGATCGGTGTGCTCGTGGATGCCGTCTCGGTGACCGAAGTAGATTGTTGACTCTCCAAATAATAGTCTTGACAGACCACTTTCATTCCATCTGCTCCCTCAGAATCCTGCCACTCGAATACCATATCTTCTCATCTCTTTGCCAATATGAGAAGTCTTCTCAGTCAAATTGGAACATTGTACGGACATTCCATGCTTCAGTGCCTCTTACGCATTTCGTCGAACAAAAATACGTCAGCTCTCTGACTTCACGAATGCTTTCACTAGACTGTGTCATTCCGTCTCACTGATTCTTCTAAAGAATAATGTTATTTTCCATATACCGGTTTGTCCTATTGAAAAATTGAAGATGGAGAATGAGTACTCGAGGAATCAACATCACGACTCACATCAACGTAGTGTTTCGTGGATTGACTTCCTTAGCTGTTTGCGGCTGGATGCCTGATCAGGTGGTGCAACCTTCCATGCTGTCGGCATATCTTATCCAATTTCTCAATTCAGTGTTGAAGAATCCAGCATATCGGTCTTATGTGTTAGAGGCGGATTGTAAAACTGCTGTCCATGACGTCAGTTGTGTGCATAAATTTGACATTTACGAAAAGGGAATTGAAAGGCGTGCATAAAGTGTTTTATTCACGATCGACAGTTCTTTGTTCAGTAAGACACTGCGAATGTTCAGCATGTGCAGAGATTATTCAGCAAGAGATAAAAGTGACTTCACTTTGATAGTTCACGTGGCTTTCGTGAGTAGACAGACACACGTCCTGTTTCCATATGCAGCACCTTGCAGTTCGGATGGCTGCGCAAGGATGAATGTTGAATCTTCTCTTTAAATATGAAAACTGTCTTGGTAAGATTTCACGTGCAGGACTAGTCACTCACAACCATATGAAATGGAATCAGTTTCGGATGCTTGGTATGTTGCTCTCAAGAAGATTGTGTGACACCGCATGCTGCATTCGCAACTCACTTCGACGAGAATACATGTTTGTAAGTGAATCGAGTGTGTCGGATGTCTGTTTTCAGAATCGTGTTTCATACATTCAGGATTCTCAAGTACGTTTTCTGGCTTCACTTGCACCGAGAGAATTTTCGTGGGAACTTTCAAACGTTGGATATGTATTCATACACAACAACTTTGCTTGGTCGCACTGAGCTCTTGACTATTTGCGTCACTATTGACTGGTAAATTCCAACAAATTATGCATATCTTCATTCTGGCTCATAGTGACACACCCTGATCTCCTTCAAATGAAGGCAAATGCACTCGCACTTGCTCCGCATAGAACATCATGGAATTGCATTTCATTGAAAACTTCACCATTTGAAATCTCTCTGAAAGGTGGCGTTTCAATCTTTCAAAGTTCACTCGTGTTCTCTGAGCTGGATATTTGAACAATGGTTTTCCTGGGCGAACTGATGTCTGTGATTTTCTGTATGCAGCCACACGAATGAAGAAGTGGATCTCATGACGCCTTCTAACGGATAGTTTTGTTCGTGAATACGAAGAGACGGGGGATGTCCACGTTGGCCAAAGTAGTGTTTTCAACAGGTATTACTGTTCATTTTGTGGATGATGAAGCTGGTTTTTCTTCTTTCGTTGTTGAGTCTTTCAGCCGAGTGAAATGAATTCACTGTTTTGTGTGCGACCTGAATTCCGAAACGTTTGAAGAGTCTTCAAGTGATTTCTGAGGTGTCCTTTACATATGGTAGTACGATTTTCTCTGTGTTTCCCTTGGGGGTCTTTGGATTGTAGGTTGGCTTTGGTGTAGATGTCTTTCGGTAAGTTTCTGTGGATATCCATCATTTTTTGAGAAGTCCATGAAGTATCTTTCTTCAATTTTTCTTAAGCTGGTCATCTATTCCAATGCCTCTCATATTCTCTAAATATACTGGTCGTAATTTTCTTCTTTATCTGCCACTCTCATTTCAGCAGACATCATGGCTTCTGTATCCCTTAATTTCACTATGAGAATACCAATCGTATTTGATGGTGATAAATTCACGGTCACTCAAAAATGAGTGATTGAACTGGATGGACATGATCCGTGTTGTGAACATATGTCACATCCGAGTATGATGGGAACAGTCATTCAATGATAACTTCGTTTCTTATTCCAGCCAACTAAGCATACGGATGTGAAATACTGTAGACAGAAATAATACGGACAGGATGGTTGACATTAAAACTGGTACACAAAAACAAGCTGAAAAGCAGAAGGATTCTAAATCAAAAATATACCATTGAAGAAACAGTGACACTGACATTGACGTAAGAAACTTCAGAAGAAAGTCAACGTTGACCGATTGGACACAGCTATCCACCAAAATGTTTGCTTGATCAGATATGCCTTGTGTCTGAGTAGACTATTAATGGAAATGAGAAGTGAACGTTTCAAAATTGTTGTTTGAAATCGACGACAGAGAATGGAAAGAATTTGCAACTCCTACCCCGAATCTCCTTCTGAGACAAAGTCAGTCTTGTCTGAATAATGTCAGAGCATTGAGTGAGAATCGTTCATCGTCAAAGAGATCAAGAATCCATGTTTCTCGTCAGCTGATAATAGCCGTGTTGTTGTGAGTATCATACGATGGCTGGGAAAGATCAAAGATGCATATTCGTGATAGGAAGAGAATGGCAATTTGTACTAAGGATAACAGGAACATTAGTCCGATGTGAAAGTGCCCGTTTTCGAGCACACTACCATCCATGATGATGCTTTTTCTCGACTCACTTATAGCCTTGATAGTTTCTTGCTGATATAAATTGTATGAACTCCTCAGAATATGTGAGAAAATTTGACGTGATATTTTGACGAGTAAAAATGAAATTCGACAATTTGATGCAAAATGTGGATGTCGAATTCGGTAGTCTGCCCTTTACAACAGACCACTGTTTGCACTAAAGCTGCTTCCAAATTTTATCTAGGAACATTTTTCAACCTAGTCTGTATTTTCAAGCAATATGTGTTCTCATCGTTATTCTTCGTGTTACTTTGAATACTCCTGAGAAACAGTCAGATGTAATAAGAGTATGGAACACGCTGAATGTTTACCAAATTTTTTCACAAAACCCTAGGTGCACAGACGTTAATATTCGGTGAAATTCTGATGATGGTCCCATTAAATTCTTCTTTTTGTTTTCCTCTTTTTAATTGGCATCCTCTAAGATTCAATCAGTGTATTAATTTCGAGTGCTTTTGACACCTTCCGACATTCAATACATCCATTCACATTCTCATTGTATCAGTCAACCACATACTCAGTATACATCAGAATATTAGAAGTCGTAACACCAAAATACCGATCGGAACAATCGTTCATATCACAGTCTTCTTCAATAGCATCACCATGTCCAGCTTATCTTGTGTCTCATTGTCAGCAACCACGCATCATCAAACTTCACGAGTCTGACTTGAATTCAGTGAGAATGTTGACTCTATATGTGAGTGTTTCATATTTGATGGCAATGTTCGCTTTTCTTTCTGGTCTCATTTGCTGTCTACTTCCTACAGTGCCAGTGATTTCACTTGGTGACAGTGCACGTATTGAAGCAAATAATCCATCCTTAGGTGAAATGACTCACGATTCTTTCGAATAACTTCAGATAAATTCTCATTTATGGAGTTATTTGTGTCTGTGAAACATTCCAGTTTGTTTGCAAACATCAAATAGTCGTCGATCGTGGTGAGTAGGACGTCTCCAGTCATTGTGCATGGTAAGGATGTATGCACATGAAAACATGTTATACATCTTTACAGGTTGGGATGATTAACCATGTTTCCACAATGACTTGAGGATATGGTTGATTAGTGGGAAGGCTTCTGTCATACTCTCATTGTCAATCATATAATGATTGATTGAATAACTTTAACGCATCGTTGTTCAGTGAGACGAGATTTGCAACTCAGGAAGTGTGACTGACACCGAAGTCTAATTTCGAACGTTTTCTTTCAACATCCACATTCAGAATTTGGCTTGGATTCTGGTGCTCAACATCTGCCAGATTTGCAAAAACAAAGAGAGTATGACTTGTGTAGATGAACTCTGTTGCCATTTCCCTAATTTTGTTTCTGTTTTGTTGTTCAGAGTGGGCGTTTCGGTTCACCATGTTGAAGAAATCCCACTTTCTGCTCGTTTCATTTTCGCATTTAAAGTCATTTTCACCGAAAGGTTTCAATGTTCTTTTTTTTTACATGAAATTGTTCAAACAATGGATTTCATACTAGCGAAAACAGGGGGATGTCACATTCGATAGGCATCGGTTTCCATTGAATCCTAGTGTTACTATACTCACCTCAAATGTCGCCTCATAAGTATGCATGTGTGTACGCATCAATATTGATGACAATATTATCGGTCAAATTGATGTGTAGCAAGTTCATTGGAAGACGTCCTCTGAATTTCATTCTGCTTGCTCCTGCTGCCTCCCGCTTTAGTGGAAATCAGTCACCACTCGTGAATTCACTGGTTGTTGATGTGAAGATTGGGTGCGAGGAAGCAATGACAATTGATACGTTTCCGTCAGTCAAATCACACGCAATGATGAGATGATTTCAGTATGCATCATACAATTAGTACAGAGTTTCAATGAAAATTTAAAGTAAAATAAGGAAATGCGAATAAAATCAATCTTCATTGAAGTCAACAATTCAAGAAGTATCGTATGTGATGTGTTGGTTACTTGACGACTATTCAAAACACTACTCATGTTCGCTCTGCAAATGTATATTGGGAGCGACTTTGACAGCTGCAGTTCCAAATGAACAATATTTCTGGCTCAGTAAAAAACTTTGTTGTGTCACTGCATATCAAGCAAAAAGCGTATTCCAACGAGCCTGGAAACGATAATTTGTAGTAAAATAAATAAACATTGGATGTTATTCTGATTTTTGATTAATTCACGAAATGTCACAGACACTAACGTGATGGACATTTGAATAGCCATTTTGAATGAATCCTTAGAGTTGACAGCAAGAGGACAATGGGAACGTCATCTTTTGATATGTAGAACTGACTGTTAACCTCCAATCCACTCGATGATTCCTAGTTTTGTAATCTCGGCTGTGAATGACTTCTCCCTGTGTGAAGCTTTCCCGTGAAAACTTCTTCGATCTGGTATATGCTTGAGTCGTCCCTGAATGTTGTGGTTTGTCAATTTTCTTTGAGTTGACAGAGTGGTGATTCCACGCCAGTTGTTGGTTTGCAGATCTTCATCATTAGCTGACATCGGTTAGAGAAGCATTGGAAAAGCTGAGAGTAGTTGACAGTCGTTCACACCTAGTGTGGTATCGTTCAGTACACTAAAGTATCAATGTGATGATCGTCAGCGACTTGCCCTATTCAGGAGTATTCAACTTAGTCATAGTGAAAAGTCGTGACCAGTGTGGTGGACTGCGGATAAATACTCGCCAAATACATCGCCTACTAGTCGCGCTTTATGGTGGATTTTTCAGAAGTTAGAATCCGTGGACTGGTCATTTGATCGGGTCCGATTGGCTGCTGAATAGTTTACGAGCTCGTCTCTAACTGAAAGATTCCGAGTTTGAACCCCGTGGTAGTGAAGTAATGCTTTAGTGTCCCAAAACTATCAGAGGGCAGCTTTACTGATGATTCCACTACGGATGTCACTTCACGATGAAACTTATCAATTGCCAGTACAGTGGCGAGTACACACGGACACCGATGATCAGCATTCATCCAGCGATCGTATGTTCACTGATGGAGCAATGTTCCATATTAGTTTGTTTATTAGGTATATCACACAGTGAAACAATATTATTTACAGTATTATTAATAGTATTATTAATCCAGTAAGTAATTCTGTTTCACTGTGTGATATACCTAATAAACAAACTAATATGAAATTACTTAATATCACAGTGCCCAAGTTGTACACATATATTAGGATGGAGCAATGTGTTGTTTTCTGTGAATTCAGACTGACTGCAGAAAATGTTGTTAATTCGGTAACTTGAGTGGCAGCGATTCAGATGGCAATAGACTAGAATATTATTGTTACCTTTAATAAAGTGACTCAATGTTTCTCCACTCTGATAAATATCTGGGATCGCCTTCATGGCGAAACAGCATCAGAGAGGAAAAGTGAGACCATCACTGCAGATATTATCAGAGTAGAATGTGTTACACTGAAAAATATGCATTTATCGAAGTGAGCATCACGTCTGATGAGCCAAATATCTTCTAATTTGTGTCAACTAAGCTTCGGTATGATCCTTGGGAGCAGAAGTTATAATACTATTTAACAGAGCTGTTACTCACAGCATTCTGTGATGCGTTTTGTCACGTTGATGTGTGACAACTGCAGCGGCCTTCAGAGGATCGAAATATATTGTGCACAGAAGTGCATAATGGCTTAACAAACGAAACACATTTTAACATTCACGGTGTGTCTTGTGTACTCAAATCACTCTCCCACCTGAGTCGGCGCCGTCTGTTGATTGCTGTCCATACCTCAGTGGGTTGCCTTAGACAATTGAATACTAGGGTATGGATTGCTGACGTATGCTCATTCACACCATTCTCTTGAATGCTATTGAGGACTGGAGTTTATTTCTGCCAATCTTACATCCGCACCATTGTGATGACTGCGAACAAGCTAATGAGAACAGATAAAGGCAATGGTGGGAAAAACTACCAACCAAATACGTTAAGTTCCTATCCGTCGACAGTATTACATGTTGAGGAAACATGGCTGAGAATGCGAAAAATTTAAATAACAAACTTATTGTTCGAGGGATTTGGAGAGACAAATAATGTGGACTGGGTGAACCAAGCCTTTGAGAAGCCAGTCAGACAGCCGATGTGTATTCTCTCTATGGAATCACTAATAAGACTGGACACGTAGAATGTCCCTACAATGTACAAAGCCGACAAACAACGTCAGTCTGTTAGTCAAAGAAATGCGAAGATATGGCATGTAAGTGCTGAGTATCAGCAGGAGCACTTGGAATGGATATGGATTGTGAAAACTGTCAACCGCAGAGTCGGTAATCTACTCTGGTTTTGCCATTCAGGCGACAACCATGAGCACAATGAAGGAGTGAGCGGCTTTCACGATTTCACCAGTGTCGCCATAGTCCTAATGCAGTGGGAATAAATTTCACCCAGGAACATGACAGCAAGTTTCGACTGGAAAGGAAAGAGGAAGGAAGGAAGGTAAAAATAATCCAATGCAATTCACAATGCTACAGACAACGCGAGAAAAGAGAAGCAGGATGATATTTACAAACAACTATCAACAGTGACGAACGACATACCTAGTGTTGACATCAAAATCCTTGTGGGAGACATGAATAGCAGCCGTAATGGGAGCAGATAATACAAAAAGGAAATCATCACAGATTGAGTAGCTCTGCCCTAGCGAAATAAAGTAGAACAGAGAATTATTCGCAAACATCTGCGCCTGTAATGATTTCGTGATCAGAGGCAGCGTGTACAAATACAAATAAATACACAAAGTGACATAGATTTCTCCAGAACGAGACACAGCACAATTAAAAACGCTGATAATATCAACATCGTAGTATTTACACTTACTTTTGATGCGCTTAGTAACGAGTAAATAGGATGGAGCATTTAAGAACTTGCTGTTAACTGCATATTGTCTCGAATAAATCGGATTTATGTCATTATAGTTGTTATTCCTGCAAGTTGGAAGGGACTGTAGTGATAAGCATGAAATGAAGATGTGCTTTTTAATCTTGATGACCCCCTAAAACACATATCAATATTAAGAAGTCCACCTCTATTTGTATTTTTGAAATCACTTTATTTATTTATTTTGATTTTGATTTACAGCTTGATTCCACACCGTATTTTTAGTACAAGTGTGGAATTTTCAGCATGGATATCGGTAGCCCAAATTCAGGCCGACCATAGATATCGGGTGTGCGCCGGCAGGGGATCGAACCCCGGACCATGTGCATGGTCGACGAGAGTCCTAACCACTGTGCCACCGACGCACTTTATTATTAATACTGGGATTTCAAGGACCCGTGTTGATGATACCACGACAATCCAATTTTAGTCGATATAAGATAATCTACGATGGTGTTCTCCATTCTACTGGGCGTCTACCACTGAAACGCAAGACTATGTGTAACTTAATGTTCATACCTGAAAGTGGAACTTAATATTCACGTTCACTTTATTGATGCAGTGCATATCTGAAAGTGATAGAATGAATGAGACACTTGTTTCATCAGAAAACAGTGAACTAGCTGAATATTGATGATAGAAGTTTGTTGAGGCGCATTATTGTATACAGAATGACGAAATATATATGTGGTATTTCACGCACACCAACTAATGATACGGAATGCCTAATACCAGTGTGCCAGTTGAACAGTGATTATCAAATATTATGAACACTCTACAAATGAGGTGATTTTAGTGACGCGTAATTGTTAACAGGATGAAGAAATATTTGTGTTGTTTGAGGTCAGCATCACGCGATGTGCGTCTCATAAATGTGTATTAGTCTCTCTGATTATTTTACGTCAGAAATAATCTTATTGTAACAATGATGAAAATGAATGCTCTATTGCAAACTGTAATATTGCTGGAAATATCCAATTTCAGCATGATCAGCTCAAAGAACCAAAAATGAAGCGATGTGATATCAGATAGTGTGTAGAATCAATTGATGAAATCAGTGGAAATTGGAGCCTAATTAATCAGGTCACTTTCCTGCACATGAGACAGCTAACTCAATCGAAAATAAGGTGCTTTGTATACTGTCAAATGTGTTAAGCAGACACGCGTTTCAACATTCGTCGTACATATTAGACTCCATTTGACATCTTCACTGTCAACACCAATCCATTGAAACTGTTCATAAGGTGAGAGAACAAACAGATTTAGATGAAGTCATCTCATGGCTGCCGATAATGTGAGAGCGTGGACGATCCGGTGTGAAGCAGATACCGCGATATTTCATAAATCTGAATTCGTTTATCAGAAACATCTACGTAATTAACACCTGATCGATATGATCCTATGTACGTTCATGGTGTCAATTTAACTTGACAATTAGACCAAACACTTTTGAATCCATGCAGGTATCATGATCGGTGATGGCCATCGAAGAAGTGCATTCTGAGCATTTCATATATAAAGTGTTCCAGTGGGGTTCCTATGGAACAACACAACATGGAAAGCTCGAAAAAAAGGAGAGTAACTGAAAACACGAGTGTTGATTCCTTTTCTGAATGTCCTTTGTCATTCTCACCGTTGTCGACAAATCAACACCACTTAACACTAGTCAGTTGCACGAGTTATATTTGTTGACTCTTATAAGTGACCTCGTTTGCTAATGAAGTTTCATTCACCTCACTCACTCATTCTTTGGAAAGACATCACAACGACTACGTCATCGGTGAGTATTCGTCCTCACTCGCGACCTGACTGATCCCATGGATCATGACTTCTGCCTGTAGCTGCAGACAACTTCCTCCTGTAGCCTGTCAATAGCTAACATCAGAATTATTTGCGATGGTTAGCTTGTAGGGATTTGAGATTGGATATCTAACAAGGAGAAAACAAATAATAGTCATGAAGTGAACACATGATATCCGAGTGAAAGAATTAAGATGCGGAATCTTGGAGAAGAGAGGATGATAACTAGAAAGTAAGTTGAAACATCCAACTGAGGATAATTACCTCAACGAGTGAAATATACGTAACATAGAATTCGGAATATCTCTATCCTGTATATCACATATAAATCAGTTGCTTCGCAAACTCAGCCAAGTGTTGAATGATTAGTATTTCAGGATTCAGATGAGGTTATTGAAATTCACAGGAATCTTCGCCATCGGAAGCATTATGCATTTCTGATATCAGTGTTTCATCTTTCTTCCTCTGCACATCACATTATCACACTATGCAAAAAATTAACTGATGAAGACATCAACCAGTTTGACACCATGTGTTATTCATCTCACATCATACAGCCCTAGTTGGATGATCCACAGACGGTGATTGAAAAGGAGAGCCTGAAACATAAGACGATGACTCGTGAATAATGTTTGTGTATACGAGACACTGTAGCCTCCAGTGACATCAGTTCTTTTGTGGATACTACTTCGAGAGAATTGAAAGGATGATATGAAGAGTTGGTTACTCATATTCAACAACAAACTCATTTGTGCATATGTGTGAGTCACCTTGACACTTGATATCACCTTCCTGACTCATTCGACAATCACTCAGTGATTTTGCCCATCAACTAGAGTGATTAAATGTAGAAGGATACACGACATGCAGAGGTGACCTGAGCCGACGAAATTATTTCTATTCTTTATGAGTATCTCCATTTCTGGAAAAATAGTGATCAAGTGGAACATGAAGAATAGAATCTGGCATACGGTAGCGAGAACACCAACCTGTTTTACAATTAATGTCGACTACACCGTCGTTAATTTTATTAACACACGCATACAAAAAGTGTGCTAAATATAATTGCGATTGCACAGCTAGGTGAATGAATTCGTCGCAAAGAGACTTCGCTGAATTACCTATTTTGATTTCATTATTGTCTGAATAGAGATTATTCATGAATCATTCAGGAGTGACTTCACTTTCACACGTTGACACCCATCACATGACTTGATGTAGTTCTATTTATCATAACATCCGGTGAGCAGTTTCAATGGAATGATGTTCACAAATATTTCTGAATTCTGTAAACAATTACTCGTTACCAAAATCATCTCATTTGTAGGTTGTTCGTAATCTTTACTAATCCCTATTCAACTCGCACACTTGTTCTGAGCATTCTGTATTATTAATTGACGTGCATGAACCAACACAGATATTTCTTCGTTCTGTATACAATAATACTCATCAACAATCTTCTATGATCACTATTCAGCTAACACACTGATTCATGATGGAACACACGTGTGTCACTCATTCTATCAGGTTTGAAAGTGAACTGTTGTAATTAGGTGGACGAGGATTCTACTATTCAGCACTTAGAGTAAATAAGACACATCATGCATGTGGTTTTCCCTGGTAGAGGCCGAGTTGAGTGAACAACGCTTTTCCAAACCAATCCCATGTCGACAAACCTACCGTGTTCTTGCGATCTCAATAAGGATCTGAATAACAGTTAGTAGATCAAAATACATTTGTGCTTCTTATTATTGATATGTGTGTTCTAGGTGGAACATCGAGATTAAGAGTAAATATTCGTGTAACAATTATCTCTACTGTACCTTACAACCAGCATTACTGACAATAATTATAATGTCTAACCTGTCTCTCGTCTCGTCACCTGAAATGCCTGTCAAATATGCCCTCATCAAGTGTTTCTGTTACTTCATCTGAAGACTGAATCTATTAGAGTCGCTCGCACTCCAACAGGATCAGTATAATATGATAGTTGTGAATGAAGAGGAAGCTGGGATTCTGACAAGATGATATTCGACAATTTTTAGCATACATTTAAGTGCCTCTCGAAAATAATAATAATATTGGTGCACCCCACGCGCTGCTGATAGCTTCCAGTTCCCATCAGAATGTCAAATGGTAACTGCCAAGTAGTAAGGGAGTGGTAAATTCAGAGCGGTGCAGACGAATCGGAAGCAAGTATGGAAGAGTGAACAGTTTCTCAAGTTAGAGGCTGACAAAATGTTAACATGCAGTAGTGTTGATGGACAAAAAACTAACGTATTGGATTTAAATTGTTTATCACTACTGCTTGTGTCACTCCTAGTTGACTTGTTCCCAGTCAACGCAATGACACCGATGTGAGATAGGCAGAAATAAATCCTCAGTCGAAAACAGCATCGAACAGATTCGTGTGAGTTAGCGTGCGGTCAACAATTCAGACCTCACTAATACTTTGATAACCATAACACAACGGGAGGTGGATAGGAAGCATCACACTTCACCAAATCACAAGTGATACGTGTACACATGACACACAGAGAATGAATGACTCCGTATGATTTCTTAAGCCATTAAACACTTATGTGTTCAAAAAATCATAATTTGAAGAGCTCTACTTCTCCTGGTTGCATCATACAAGTCTTAGTTGTCGTCAGACTTGACGCTCACTTCAATCAATGAGAGTCGTAGGCAATTACTTCCGTGAGTGTTTATCCTCACTTCACACCAATGGTCACGATTACTCACTGGAACTCAGGTAACTGGTTCTTGAATAGGGCAAGTAACTAGCGAGCATCAGACTGATATTCAAGTGTACATAATGATTTCGAACTAGGAGAAACAAGTCTCCAGTACTCTCAAGTTTTCCAATGCGTCCCAAAAAATGTCAGCGAATAACGATATCCTGAAACTTCTGAAAGATGTACTTTGTACCTTTCTCGACCACTCATCTGCTTTCGACTCACTACCTAGATGCCTTCTATGAATAACTTTTCAATCATACAAACTGAGTCGTGAGCTGTTGACTTGTTCCATCCTTATTCCTCTGAAGCATACAGTATACTGTTTGCAGGAGTGAATCCTCCACTTCTCCGCTAACTGAAGCTGGTGTTCCTCACAATGCATTCTCTCGTCATATTCCTTTCTAGTTCTTTTCATATCGCACACTCCGTCCTATCGCTTTCAACTTCGTCAGATACGCTGACAATCTGACCTCCTTGCTTCCTTTCAAGTCATAATTATGCAGTCGCAAACATAATGATTTTGTTGAACGTCAGTCAGAGGTGTTATCTAAGTGGTCTCACAAATTTTCATCTGGAACACTCAGTTTGCGCCTTTGTATACTGACTCTTGTCTGTCTGGTTTCCCCGATGATTTCACTCTCGTCACATCTATTCATTTTGAGTGCACTCTATCGAAAATTCAATCTATGTGACTCTTCTTTACTTGAATCAGTTGACTATGTTACTACAGTCAACATTTTCGTCCACCGGTAACCTCCATGGAAAGGATACCATCTATTTTTTGTGTGCCGATCTCTAGATAGACTAATTTCATTCATTCACTCTGCTTTAGGATAAGAAACATTTGTAGTTCTGACTGTGTTGACTCAGTAGTTGACTTCATAAATCCTCGCTCGCAGAAAACGGTTACCTGAACCGATTTATTAATAGTAACACGAAAGATAAGCAGTCGAAACTTGTCACCGGCTCAGTTCCAAAGAAATGGCTATTTATGAACTTGGAATTCAGATGTGATCAAGCTTCAGATATGCCCGAAAACCGTCTTTTCACAGCAGTCAGTTAGACGTACTTTGCAGCAAAATCGAAAACGACGTTCACCAGCTTCAAGTTTTTCTCCATCTCCTTAAGTTTTAAACCACTTCGTCTGGCTGCCTCCATGTACATCTGTCACGTCTCCTGATCTTGTGGAGCAGGGTTTATTGACTGTAGCCAGAGGACGCTTTCCACACGGATACGAGAACATATTCCAGTAGTATGTATTTAGAAGGGAGAATGGAAGAGTGTACGAAGCTCTATTCTAGAACATCCGTTCAACTCCTGTCACTCTACCGAATCCATGCTAACTTGCTTCATTTCCTTTATTACAAACTTACAAGGAGAGTGTAGACCTTGGCAATTCATGAATTTAGGCCGGACCTTTGTGTACAGAAGAAGTATGCGCAATCCCTACTTCTGCCTTGGCCGTAGAGGCAGAGATATTTATTAATTTATTTATTTTATTTAGGTATTCTACTAAGATTATTAATTTAATTATTACTATTCTCACTCTGAATGGTTTCCACTTGTCATACTTGTCATTTTTCATAAAATCATAATTCTTGGAAATTTTACAAATCCTCTCCTAGAGATCATTTGAAACCTACATGGCCAAATCTTTACCGTCTTGCTGAATCAAATTTGTCTTCTGAAGCAGATGAAATCAGTAATTTATGCGTATTATCAAGCAAACTAATCAGTGTTCAAAATGACTTAGACCTCGTATGTTATCTTAAATTCACTAAATATCTGCATGCCACTTCTAAAAAGACAAAAGTATCAGAAGAAAAGAAACTGAAGAAGTCACTTCATCCGGAACTGCCAAATGAAATTTTCCCAGTGAATATATATCTAATTATGTTCACAATTTATCTCATGTTTCCCTATCAAATGAACAAGTGTAAATTCTGTCATTGGGATTCAACTTCTGTGTTCCCATGAAAAGGATAAATCAAATTGATATCAAATGCCAATTCTAAAATCTTTATGACAAACTGATGGGGCTACATGCGACGTCCAATGACAGCGAAAGCTGGTTGAAAGCAAAGATGGTTGATATTGCTCACCAATTTCGAATCATGCCGATCAATCAAAAGTCGCATATCACCTAAGAACACTGGAGATCACTAAACAAGCTCCGAAAAGACAAAAATCTTGTTATTCCTCAAGCTGATAAAGGACAAAGCGTAGTGCTAATGAATAAGACAGATTATCTCTAAATAATGCATCAAATTCTCTCCGATGAAACTAAATTCAAATTGGATAATCATGCAAAAGATCAAACGTTGTCGACCGAAAGGAAACTTGCACAGCAGCTACGCCAACTCTTCAAAAAGAAATACTTTGATGAAAACACATATAGAAATATCAAACCGATTGGGTCACAAATCTCAAAACTAAACGGACGTGTTTAAATACGCAAATCAGGAGCGCCGTTAAGACCCATACTCTTGATGATAAACTCACCATACCACAAATTATCACAGTGGTTATGTGAACTGTTGCAGCCCCTGCGGAAACGCTTCGGAACGTATACAGTTTCTGATTCATTCCAGTTTGTCGAGCAAATCAAAGATTTCAACGTATCTGATAAACATTTGGTCTCTTTCGATGTTACCTCCCTCTAAACCAATGTGCCAGTCATTGAAACTATCGACTTCATACGTAAAGAAGCTGAAGACCCATTGCAACGTCGGAATTGAGGAAATTGCTACTTTTACGTACTAAAAATGTCCAATTCCGATTCCATGGGCGTCTATTCCGTCAAGTTGATGGTGTCGCGATGGGAAGCCCTTTGGGAACACTTTTCGCTGATTTATTCTTGTCACGGTCAAGAAACCGGTACCTTGCAGCAACATATACAGGAAACGGATCTACACCTAAGATATGTTGATGACATTTTATTGTCTGTGGAAGCAGATCAAAAGCCGAAGACATGTTGATAAAATTCATCTCATGCCATCCAAATCTCAATTTCACAGTAGGACACGAGGAAAACGATACTATTAAGTTCCTAGAAGCTTTTCTGGCGAAAATGAATGATGGCACAATCGAAAGATCTATGTTTACAAGATCTTCATGGACAGGACAGTACATGCATTTCAAGAGTTTTGTTCCAATCCAGTATAAAATGAACTTAGTCAGAACACTGTTCAATAGAGCACGGAAAATTTGTTCTGACAGTACTGTTGAGCACGAAATAAAATCTCTGAAGGATATCTTATCTAAGAAGTGATATCCTGAGAAGTTCATTAATAAATACTCTAAAGAAAATAGCCCCTGCAAAACAATCCAAACAGTTCCGAAGAAACCTGTCTATATCACTTTGCCTTTCAAAGGAGATGATGTACAGGAAGTAGTCAAACGAAGACTCGACAAAGCCATCAAGAGAACTAATTATGCCGCAAAACATGTTTTCCTTAACACCACAAAACGAGTGCTTCAATAATCTGGGAAAGACCAGTCGACAATCCTCGACACTTCAAAATGCGTTTATCAATTTGAGTGTGTTTGTGGAAACAAATACATAGGTCGTACGGAAAGGCGATTGTCTACTCGCATGATGGAGCATTTGCCAAAATGGTTGAAAACAGCTGAGTGCAACGTGCCAAAATCCTCAATAACAAAGCATCTTGTGGATTACGGACATGATATTGATGTGGTGAAGTCATTCACCATTGTCAGCAGACAAAGAAACAAGAAGATGCTTGCAATTGCAGAGGCTTGTGCAATTCGAGTTTACAAACCAGGTCTCTGTGTACAAAAGGAGGTGGTCGTGACTCTGAATCTACCATGGTAACATGTTTTACTTATAATTCTACCTCTTATTATTTTTATTATTATTATTATTCTCATTAGTTATTATTCTTGATTCATTTAAAACTATCTTTATCAGTAGGATTATCTAGACTCACTTCAACACTATTATTACTATTAATGTTATTATAACTACTCCTATTGACATCACTCTGTTTGCAATTCTTGTTATATTCTCTAATGTCTAATTGTTTATCTAAGTGATGTAATTGAAGCGTAATGCAATTTATCTTAATTTTGATCTCTCACACTCTCACCTTATCTATTTGAACATGACCTGGAAAAACATTCGCACCTGTCTTTCTGCATGACTAATTCAATGTAGTTTGTTTACTTATCAGTCCTATATCTCCCAATGTAATTTCAAAAGTATATATGTCCGTGTATGTAGAGTATTCAGCTGACGGGTCCTACCGAAATTCGATGAATTCATTAGATCCTGCTTTATTAACCTTTATTGCTTGTTTTAAACTATGCAGTCATTCACACGTTGAACCAACGAGGACAGGCATGGCTTGCATTTGTTGGCGTTTCTTGTGAAGGGAGTTTTGACGCGACGTCATAGTGAATATTTCACTAGATTGTCGTGTAACGTCTACGGTCAAATTTCAGTTGTTTAATTCTGCCCTAGACTATTTGTTCTGTGCTTGAAATTTCCTTTGCCTATATAGCTGCATTCGGCACTCATGAGGTAATTTTGAGTTTTCCATGTTATTATCGTGGATGTTCAATACACCTTCACATATTTTACGACTAATAGTAAACTTCCAGCTGCCTGTGTGGAACTTTGTGACTGTGAGTCTCTCGAGGAGGTTTCGAATAGACAGGCAGAAGGATGCAATAAACGGTTTCTTCTTTCTCAAGCCAATATATGATTTTTCTTTCTACAGACATTTCAGCATATTTTGATGTCATCCGGCGTGTCTTCATTCAGATGTACTTATTCGATATCAGTGATGAGGAGCATTACTGTTTTAACTATGTTAGATATTGGAATTATTGACTAACATGTGTCGCGTAAACTATTTCGATTGCAAATCGTGTAGGAACTTGTTTTACGTGCTCTTGGTCCATTTGGTCCGCGTTATCAGTGATTAATCACTCGAAAGACATTGACACAATCGTATTTCCATTGAGGTCGGTTACGCGTATACGTCTGACGCACACTGTACTGAAGAGACTCAGTCCCCTGACAGCCACCGTATGACCAGTCTCACATTAACACGTTCCCGACGACGACAGCCAACCACAAAGTCTTCAACCGCGAATTCGAATTTAACCACATCCGATCACCACCGGCAGTTCAATAAAAGTTTCAATTCATGAAGAAATAGCGGTGTAGCAGATAATTGATTTATTTAATTTACTTATTTGAAAATGAAATATTTACGAAAGCTTCTACAATCTACATGTATTCAGTAGTACTTTGATATTCACCCTGGTTCTCCTTTTCATTTTTCTGTATGAGAATAAAATCAGTTAGCAATATTATTGGATGAAATATTACTGGTGAAATAGTCAAGAAAATCATATACTGGAGAGGAGGATGATTGTTGGTGAACTGTGTGTGTGCTTATTTACACAATCCGAGAATTCGGGATATTTTGAGTGAGTGATAATTCCAATGAGTTGCTACCTTTCAATGATTCACTATGCGTCGTGTGGATTTCAATGGCTCGCTTGCATTTCCTCAGTGACGCGTATGAAATGTGCATGTGTATTCCAATAAACTCATGATACCGTTTATTTACAACTGTCTAGATATTATGCATTGGACGATATCCGCACGGTAACTTACAACGCCACTGATGATGCTTTCATCACACAGTTAAACAGGCGTATTCGAGATCGTAATTCGAAACACACACTCATTGACCTATATTTGTGCTGTATGGTGGGAGAATAGTCGACGGTGAAAAATACTATTTAGCTGTTGTAGTGAATATCCGAATCCCGTGTTGTGCTTCGCCGACTCATCATCCCCCATCCAGACTGTCTCCTATTTCGTGTTTTTGAGATTCGAACGTGCACTCCATTAACAGACCTTATCCTCGCATGTCGATTTCGTATGTTTGAGAATGGAAGTTGATGCAAATTATATCTCACCTGTCAACATCTTCAACAGGGTTGTGTTAAGATTCTTGTAAACTAGAAATGATAGAAGACATCGAGAAATATTTGAATTGACCAGTGGAAGGGATTGTTGTTGTCTATCAATGAGTTCGTAAGATAACTAATATTAGATAGACTCTGACTATTCATTTTACAGAGAAAATGAACTCACACATTTCAAAGCTTAACCAGGAGTTGTGGTAGAATACTCCTTCGATTTGAGCTTTCAGTTCCTGCAGATCTGAAATAATTCATGAAAGAATGTATCTTCCGGAGTGGACTTCTCAGAATCGAATTATGAGATTGGAAAACAAAATTACGTGACATGAAAACAATCTATTTCATGCAAAGATTCAAGCAATTGACAACTTCACAAATTCATCCACTTGCATGATGTTTACTTTGCACCATGTTCAAACTGCAGTCATCATGTCACTATGTCAGTACTCATTCAGTTTCACGTTCACCAGATTATCTTTCAGTGTGTGTTTCTACTCATATTCACACCATCTGAAATATTTCATTTGTACACGAATGACCACATCCTAGACCACCACTGATGTTGTTCATCCCCATACAAACTTTATTTTTCAACTTTTGGAGAATCCCCATTACAGACTGTCGTGCAATACGAGGTGGATGTTCATGAATTCAAAACATGATGTAGGTATTGTGATATGTGAAATTACACCCTAATCGTGGGTATACACAAAAATGTTATTCATTTCATCGTGAATGTAAAAAAGGAAAAAACGAATACCTTCTTGATTCACCGAACCTAGATTTCCATGACATTTGTCCACAGGGAACGCCTCCATTTTTTCTATTTGTGGGTGTGTAAGGGAAGAAAAGCAGTGTCATTATGTGGAGACTGGAATTTCGAAAATCGTCACTCCACACAGACAAAATAATTCGGGCCTATTAGCGTAATAAAATGCTACTCACCATTATATGCTGAGGATTGTTGTCGGCAACAAGTTATCATATCACCAAATGTTCCATCGTCAACTGTAAATAAATCAGTCTCAAATGAATCAATTCATTCCTATTGTTATAAATATCATACATATACACATTGATGCAGTTTGAATACAAACACAATCACAATTGAGGCGAATAAAATTTGTTTACTACTTGGTAGATTGTCAACGAATATCCGAAATGAGAAATACAACAGTCAAACATCTATCGTCATTCACTTCCTCATATTAATCGGTGAATGAGGAGGTTCTCCACCTTCATTTGACGTTAGCAAATAAAGTGCATCATTGAAATAACGATAGTTGAGGTGTAAACGCGTGAATACAAGCCAGGTGAAGAATGTTGAACAGATAGAAATGACTCAAAATATCTAGCTTACTTTTGCCGAGATCCTCTGCGATATCTAGGAAAGATAGAAAGACGTTGACATATTTAGCGGCTCTTATCATTTGTAAGTTAACAACGCCGGAGTCGAAAAGACGTATATTATTGAAATGACCGGTGAGAAGACATATCACCAATAGAGAGTATATCAAGAAAGTGACTTCTCACTTATCAAATAGAAGCACAGTGTGTAGTAAATAAATTTCGCGAATAAAATTATCTCAGAAAAGAAAAGAATTTCTCAGAACGCACGTTTAAGTGTGGATATTCCCCACTTGTATTTGTATGCAGTTTCCAGGCAGTCTGTATCTAAAAAAGGGGGTCCATCATTTGAATAGACACGGTTTGCTTACAATTTCCTAATTCTTCTCGTAAGCTTGCATTTTGACTGAGAATCTTTTCTAGGAATACAGAAAAGCGAAAGCGTTGAAAGTTAACAACTTGTGGAGATGTGTATTTTATTTATGTCACTAAATGCTACATACTAGATGACATGATTGATATCATCATTAGTATTATTATTTGAAGCATATTTTCGTCAGCGTGAAAGTATTATCAACAATAGGGCTTAAGGTTTTATATACCTGTACATTTTTGTACTCTCCCTTCAGCAGCTTCGACCTCCAAAATTCCTTCTGGTATTTTATCTGTGGGGAGAGGAGAATATTTTGAATGAATCATTGTATGTGACTCGAGATGACTGATTGCGAATGAATAATACACATTGTAAATAGTTTCATTGAAGACGACTGAAGGAATTTCAGGTGAGCCAGTCATTCTCCACACTGTCTTTAATGATATTATATCAATTTTCGAGTCGTCGATGAAGATCATGACTAAATCGATTATTGTGAGACTTTCGTTATTCTCAAACAATTGCCATGAATAATTGTCAAGTAGATTGTTAACCTCAAATAATATGCACATAATACATTCTTACATTCAGTTTTTGCTATCCTCTTTTTAATTTCAGCTGCCATCATCGATTCGCCTGGAAATGAAATGAGGGAGTGAAAACAACAATTATTATACAGAGAAGCAGTTTCAGAACACTGGAGATAGTCAGAACAATTTCTCCACTTGAATTGTATCAAACTCCTTTGGAGGGCTTTATGTATGCCATTGCAGTGCATAAACACATCACCTCAAAATGTGTATTCGGACAATCTTTGGAAATGTTAGCTGAAACACTATCAGAACGAGAGAGCATGTCACTGTACAATTGTTAATATACATAGTCTCTTAGTCAGAATTAAGAGGACAGATGCCTCCACGAGTACTATTACACTTCCGGTCACCATCTATCAAGCAAGATGAAATTGAGATGAATTCATATGCAAAAGTGATCATTCTGAAGTAAAAACTCAACCAGAGAGAACGAACTGTGAGAGTGAGTAGCGAAACATTCAACAGTGCTAGTGAATAAGGCAAATATTTCGTAAGGATTGAGCCACAAGTATACCACCTTTCGAGAAAATGCTCACCTGAATTTATGGCTGCGAATGCCAACAGAGTGACGAAAGCCACGTGGCTGTATGCGAAGTAGACCATCTTCTTATGATAACTGACTTTCCGTTCCCGTATTTATACCACAGAAAAGAGGTCACAATTATTGTTGTAATCTGATGATTGGTTGATTACAGTAATCACGATTTCATCGGTCATTTGTGGAAGACTGTGAGTGTTGTGATTGGTGAGTGAAACAACGCCTCATGATGTCGCGTCACTGACATCATATATCGGGGGAATCTGGAAGGTACAAAGAAATCTGCCAATCTGCAGAAACACTTCATTCTAAATAGTATGATTTTGCTACTTGGGCATCATTTGAAAATATTAATTCATCGCAGTACTACACAAAATGTCATCAGTTTTTTCTTTCGACACAATCATTCCATAACTTCGTGCATTCAATTTGGCAGTTTCCTCTGTTTTAGAAAAGAAAGCGAAGTCGTCAAGCACACAATATTTGATTCACATTTTCTTCGTCTCATTCTGACTCTGCGGTATATGAATTGAGTTGTTTTCAACAAAAGAGATTATATGGACGCTGCAATATTCCGTGAAGATGCAGTTGTGTCGTAGAATGTTTTCGATGTACTTGAGTTGTCTATCCTGCATGGTTTACTTGTGAATCCTTCACTGCCTTACTAGGCTACATTTTCAGTGCACACTTCAATTTGTCGAAGTGAGCTTTGAAATTTCTCCACGAGTTTATCAGTCAAGTGTCATGGTGACCATGAATGTCGTGATTTGTAGCTCTTCTCTGTTTTCACACCCGCTATAGTACTTGTGATATGAGTACTGAAGAATCACTTTTTGTTCATGAGATTTTCCCCTGTTGGATTGGTGAGATTCACTTGAATGCAAGGCTGATACAAATTCTCTGGCGTACTTGGCGTTTGTTCTGCCGAATATTTAAGCATTGATTGTCTCAGTCGAATTGATGTCTTTGGTTGACTGCATGCAGCGATATGGGGTGTTAGAAATCATTGCATCTTGTGACGGCTATATTTCGCTCGTGGGTGTGCGGCCAGACAGGGCGTCCACTTTGACTAATGTGGCGTCTATCTCAGTCGCTGAAACATAATTTGTAGATGATGTCGGTTTTGTCTTTCACTGTTGAGTCCTCCGGTGGACTTAGAGCCAGGAAACTGGAGTGATTTCTTGGTATGTGTGCGACATCAATTAATGGACTAGAGGGTGTGAAAACGGAGAAGAGCAAAAAATCACGACATTCACAGTCGCCAGGTGGTCTGACTTATAAACTAGAGGAGGAATTTCCAATTCCACTTGGACATTTTGAAAAGTGGGATGGAGAAGGTGCCTGGTGGAGCAATGAGAGCTTCGCGAGTAGACCGTTCAGCTGAATGGTATTCACAACTACTTCGACGATATTTCTATCAGCTACAAATATTTCATATCATATCTGATAGAATGTCCCAAGGGTTGCTTTTAAATTATTGTGGATGAATTACTCTTCTCAGAAGAAACATCTATCCTTATGTACATCTTGATGATTTGGTTTTGTGGAATTGCTTTCATTCACACTACAGCTGTTGGATTCACTAGCATAACTTGCAGCTTTATTCTAG
This sequence comes from Trichobilharzia szidati, assembly GCA_944472155.2. Classification (NCBI taxonomy): domain Eukaryota; kingdom Metazoa; phylum Platyhelminthes; class Trematoda; order Strigeidida; family Schistosomatidae; genus Trichobilharzia; species Trichobilharzia szidati. The sequence goes on along the minus strand of OX235271.1, from coordinate 3,784,358 downwards.
AGTAGGTATAGTCTCTCGAAGTTTACAGAAATCCGCATTGATCATTTTGAGGCGAAGACCATTCTCGCTGATGTTCAATCGTATCCACTGAAATTCCACGTTAAATCAAAAATCAGATTTGTGAGGATCCAGGGTGTAATCTTCTACTGCCAGCTCTTGACCAGACTCTCTAAATATTACGTGGGTGATGCGCTCTGCAGGTGTCAGAAAGTCGAAAGATTTTGAGGCAAGTCGACGGAAGAAGAATGATGAGAGTTCGATGCTTTCACGAGTCGATAAATGTTCTATGCGTTTTCTCCACTACGCTAACCAGACAGTCTACACCATCCCACGTGGCTGAATTCAACGATTACAATATTCGCTAATTGAAGACAGATTGTGACTTGACTGCTCCCTACTCTTTCCCAGCCTGATCTGATTTCAGCTCACAGGTCAGTATCGAAGAGTGATGCGCTTGCATGTTGAATGTAAGACACATCTCAGCCATCTCACTCGATTCAGCTTACCAGACTCAAACACTGATTTACCCACACCACATCATATCTGCGAGGAAAATCAGAGCAGATTTATGTGAACTGGGCATTTTCTTTCGATAGACAACTAGTGGGGATGTGGAGTGGCAAATGTCTAACTAGACATTCTCTCCCAGTACTTCTGCCAAATTACCAGTCAGTCCACTTGGGCACATGAAACTTCAAAATAGAATTAGAGTTTTCAGTAGCTAAGACAACTTTAGCCACCACCCAACCTCACGTTCAATGATCAATCACATCATCCTTCAACGCTTTCGAAGTAAAGGGAATGAATTACCTCACCACCCTCGGAAAACGGATATCAGTGTTGAACTTGCAAGTCGGACTCAAGCAGTATGTTGTACTTTGTGGATTATAGATAACCACTACTTTTACATCACCAACAACCATTACAAAGAGAGAAGTGAGTACAGTTATGGCGAAATGCAAAAGCCTTACACTGAAATCGTCTTTCGCATGCGTTTCGCGTTGTAAATTTCTTCGAAAAAATCCGTAACGATAGTCCAAACTATTAGCTAAATCACATGTAGAGTGCAAGTAATTTTCGAAAACACAGGAGTTGTGAAGAATACGGCACCACGTTAAACACGAAATAATGAAACGCAGTATACAAACGTCAAATTGTCGGTCGTTTGTGACTGAATACCGTCGAAAACACAGTCAATATATGTCAACCAGGAGATAGGAAAGATGTGTGAAGGGCGATCCACGTAAAGATGTTTATTGTCCGTGAATGTCAGACATAGAATAAAGTGATAGGAATGAACAATGTTCAACAGTGTCGGGTGCATAAATAAGGCGCATACTGCAGATAATGTTTGAGTTAAAGAGAATGATTACTATAGAGAGAATAGATCAGTGATACATCAGGTGATTGAAACTTCATCAGCAAACGAGGTCACTTATAAGAGTCAACAAATATAACTCGTGCAACTGACTAGTGTTAAGTGGTGTAGATTTGACGACAACGGTGAGAATGACAAAGGACATTCAGGAAAGGAATCAACACTCGTGTTTTCAGTTACTCTCGTCTTTGTTTCGTGCTTTCCATGTAGTGTTGTCCCACAGGAACCCCACTGGAACACTTTATACATGAAATGCTCAGTATGCACTTCTTCGGTGGCGATCACTGATCATGATAGCTACATGGATTCAAAAGTGTTTGGTCTAATTGTCAAGTTAAATTGACACCATGAACGTACATAGGATCATATCGATCAGGTGTTACTTACGTAGATGTTTCTGATAAACGAATTCAGATTTATGAAATATCGCGGTCGACAATAATTGTAAAACAGGTTGGTGTTCTCGCTACCGTATGCCAGATTCTATTCTTAATGTTTCACTTGATCACTATTATTCCAGAAATGGAGATTCTCATAAAGAATCGAAATAATTTCGTTGGCTCAGGTCACCTCTGCATGTCGTGTATCCTTCTACATTTATTCACTCTAGTTGATGGGCAAAATCACTGAGTGATTGTCGAATGAGTCAGGAAGGAGATATCAAGTGTCAAGGTGACTCACAGATATGCACAAATGAGGTTGTTGTTGAATATGAGTAACCAACTCTTCATATCATCCTTTCGATTCACGCGAAGTAGTATGCACGAAAGAACTGATGTCACTGGAGGCTACAGTGTCTCGTATACACAAACATTATTCACGAGTCATCGTCTTATGTTTCAGGCTCTCCTTTTCAATCACCGTCTGTGGATCATCCAACAAGGGCTGTATGATGTGAGATGCATAACACATGGTGTCAAACTGGTTGATGTCTTCATCAGTTAATTTGTTGAATAGTGTGATAATGTGATGTGCAGAGGAAGAAAGATGAAACACTGATATCAGAAATGCATAATGCTTCCGATGGCGAAGATTCCTGTGAATTTCAATAACCTCATCTGAATCCTGAAATACTAATCATTCAACACTTGGCTGAGTTTGCGAAGCAACTGATTTATATGTGATATACAGGATAGAGATATTCCGAATTCTATGTTACGTATATTTCACTCGTTGAGGTAATTATCCTCAGTTGGATGTTTCAACTTACTTTCTAGTTATCATCCTCTCTTCTCCAAGATTCCGCATCTTAATTCTTTCACTCGGATATCATGTGTTCACTTCATGACTCTTATTTGTTTTCTCCTTGTTAGATATCCAATCTCAAATCCCTACAATCTAACCATCGCAAATAATTCTGATGTTAGCTATTGACAGGCTACAGGAGGAAGTTGTCTGCAGCTACAGGCAGAAGTCATGATCCATGGGATCAGTCAGGTCGCGAGTGAGGACGAATACTCACCGATGACGTATTCGTTGTGATGTCTTTCCAAAGAATGAGTGAGTGAGGTGATTGAAACTTCATCAGCAAACGAGGTCACTTATAAGAGTCAACAAATATAACTCGTGCAACTGACTAGTGTTAAGTGGTGTAGATTTGACGACAACGGTGAGAATGACAAAGGACATTCAGAAAAGGAATCAACACTCGTGTTTTCAGTTACTCTCCTTTTTTTCGAGCTTTCCATGTTGTGTTGTTCCATAGGAACCCCACTGGAACACTTTATACATGAAATGCTCAGTATGCACTTCTTCGGTGGCGATCACTGATCATGATAGCTACATGGATTCAAAAGTGTTTGGTCTAATTGTCAAGTTAAATTGACACCATGAACGTACATAGGATCATATCGATCAGGTGTTACTTACGTAGATGTTTCTGATAAACGAATTCAGATTTATGAAATATCACGGTATCTGCTTCACACCGGATCGTCCATGCTCTCACATTATCGGCAGCCATGAGATGACTTCATCTAAATCTGTTTGTTCTCTCACCTTATGAACAGTTTCAATGGATTGGTGTTGACAGTGAAGATGTCAAATGGAGTCTAATATGTACGACGAATGTTGAAACGCGTGTCTGCTTAACACATTTGACAGTATACAAAGCACCTTATTTTCGATTGAGTTAGCTGTCTCATGTGCAGGAAAGTGACCTGATTAATTAGGCTCCAATTTCCACTGATTTCATCAATTGATTCTACACACTATCTGATATCATATCGCTTCATTTTTGGTTCTTTGAGCTGATCATGCTGAAATTGGATATTTCCAGCAATATTACAGTTTGCAATAGAGCATTCATTTTCATCATTGTTACAATAAGATTATTTCTGACGTAAAATAATCAGAAAGACTAATACACATTTATGAGACGCACATCGCGTGATGCTGACCTCAAACAACACAAATATTTCTTCATCCTGTTAACAATTACGCGTCACTAAAATCACCTCATTTGTAGAGTGTTCATAATATTTGATAATCACTGTTCAACTGGCACACTGGTATTAGGCATTCTGTATCATTAGTTGGTGTGCGTGAAATACCACATATATATTTCGTCATTCTGTATATAATAATGCGCCTCAACAAACTTCTATCATCAATATTCAGCTAGTACACTGTTTTCTGATGAAACAAGTGTCTCATTCATTCTATCGCTCTCAGATATGCACTGCATCAATAAAGTGAACGTGAATATTAAGTTCCACTTTCAGGTATGAACATTAAGTTACACATAGTCTTGCGTTTCAGTGGTAGATGCCCAGTAGAATTTAGAACACCATCGTAGATTATCTTATATCGAAAAACATTGCGTTGTCGTGGTATCATCAACACGGGTGATTGAAATCCCAGGATCAATAATAAAGATAAAGAAATTCCAAACTGCAAATATAAGTGTATATCTTAAAATCGATATGTGTTTCACTGGAGAAAACACTTGGATTCTTGATCTCTTTGATGATGAACGATTCTCACTCAATGCTCTGACACTATTCAGACAGGACTGACTTTGTCTCAGAAGGAGATTTGGAGTAGGAGTTGCAAATTCTTTCCATTCTCTGTGGTCGATTTCAAACAAACTTTGTTTTACACTAGGATTGTCAGCAACAATGTTGAAACGTTCACTTCTCATTTCCATTAATAGTCTACTCAGACACAAGGCATATCTGATCAAGCAAACATTTTGATGGATGGCTGTGTCCAATTGCTCAATGTTGACTTTCTTCTGAAGTTTCTTACGTCAATGTCAGTGTCACTGTTTCTTCAATGGTATATTTTAGATTTAGAATCCTTCTGCTTTTCAGCTTGTTTTTGTGTACCAGTTTTAATGTCAACCATCCTGTCCGTATTATTTCTGTCTACAGTATTTCACATCCGTATGCTTAGTTGGCTGGAATAAGAAACGAAGTTATCATTGAATGACTGTTCCCATCATACTCGGATGTGACATATGTTCACAACACGGATCATGTCCATCCAGTTCAATCACTCATTTTTGAGTGACCGTGAATTTATCACCATCAAATATGATTTGTATTCTCATAGTGAAATTAAGGGATACAGAGGCCATGATGTCTGTTGAAATGAGATTGGCAAATAAAGAAGAAAATTACGACCAGTATATTTAGAGAATATGAGAGTCATTGGAATAGATGACCAGCTTAAGAAAAATTGAAGAAAGATACTTCATGGACTTCTCAAAAAATGACGGATATCCACAGAAACTTACCGAAAGACATCTACACCAAAGCCAACCTACAATCCAAAGACCCTCAAGGGAAAGACAGAGAAAATCGTACTACCATATATAAAGGACACCTCAGAAATCACTTGAAGACTCTTCAAACGTTTCGGAATTCAGGTCGCACACAAAACAGCAAATTCATTTCACTCGGCTGGCTCTTTGTCAACTGAAATACTCAACAACGAAAGAAAAAACCAGCGTCATCATCCACAAAATTAATTTTAATACCTGTGGAAAACACTACTTTGGCCAAAGTGGATATCCCCTACGTCTTCGTACTCACGAACAAAACTAGCCGTTAGAAGGCGTCATAAGATCCACTCCTTCACTCATGCTGCGTGCAGAATATCACAGACATCAATTTGCCCAGGAAAGCCATTGTTCAAATATCCAGCTCAGAGAACACGAGTGAACTTTGAAAGATTGAAAAGCCACGTTTCACAGAGATTTCAAATGGTGACGTTTTCAATGAAATGCGATTCCATAATGTTCTATGCGGAGCGAGTGCGAGTGCATTTGCCTTCGTTTGAAGGAGGTCAGGGTGTGAAACTATGAGCCAGAATGAAGATATGCAAAATTTGTTGGTATTTAACAGTCAATAGTGACGCAAATAGTCAAGAGCTCAGTGCGACCAAGCAAAGTTGTTGTGTATGAATACATATCCAACGTTTGAAAGTTCCCACGAAAATTCTCTCGGTGCAAGTGAAGCCAGAAAACGTACTTTAGAATCCTGAGTGTACGAAACACGATTCTGGAAACAGACATCCGACACACTCGATTCACTTACAAACATGTATTCTCGTCGAAGTGAGTTGCGAATGCAGCATGCGGTGTCACACAATCTTCTTGAGAGCAACATACCAAGCATCCGAAACTGATTCCATTTCATATGGTTGTGAGTGACTAGTCCTGCACGTGAAATCTTACCAAGACAGTTTTCATATTTAAAGAGAAGATTCAACATTCATCCTTATGTAGCCATCCGAACTGCAAAGTGGTACATATGGAAACAGGACGTGTTGCTGTCTACTCACGAAAGCCACGTGAACTATCAAAGTGAAGTCACTTTTATCTCTTGCTGAATAATCTCTGCACATGCTGAACATTCGCAGTGTCTTTCTGAACAAAGTTCTGTCGATCGTGAATAAGAAACTTTATGCACGTCTTTCAATTCCCTTTTCATAAATGTCAAGTGTATGCACACAACTAACGTCATGGACAGCAGTTTTACAATCCACGCCTAACACATGAGACCGATATGCTGGATTCTTCAACACTGAATGGAGAAATTGGATAAGATATGCAGACAGCATGGAAGGTTGCACCACCTGATCAGGCATCCAGCGGCAAACAGCTAAGGAAGTCAATCCACGAAACACTACGTTGATGTGAGTCGTGATGTTGATTCCTCGAGTACTCATTCTCCATCTTCAATTTTTCAATAGGACAAACCGGTATATGGAAAATAACATTATTCTTCAGAAGAATCAGTGAGACGGAATGACACAGTCTAGTGAAAGCATTCGTGAAGTCAGAGAGCTGACGTATTTTCGTTCGACGAAATGCGAAAGAGGCACTGAAGCATGGAATGTCCGTACAATGTTCCAATTTGACTGAGAAGACTCTCATATTGGCAAAGAGATGAGAAGATATGGTATTCGAGTGGCAGGATTCTGCGGGAGCAGATGGAATGAAAGTGGACTGTCAAGACTATTATTTGGAGGGTCGACAAACTACTTCGGTCACCGAGACGGCATTCACGAGCACACCGATCAAGTTTGTATTGTGATGTAATCAATGGCATATGGTAGTTAACCCAGCGATTGTTAAACAACGATTTGTCTCTGTTTGTTTGTTCTTCTCACTGCTTAAATTTTTCGTATTTCTTTACAACTCCTAGGTGATTCCACATTTGCCTTCCTTCCTTCCCATGTGCATCTTGATTACAAACCATTCCTCATTGAACCACTCATCTTATTATCAAGCAAGTCTAATGCACATATCCAACTGTAAAATATCAGATAATTGAATCACTTTGTAAAAATAAATCATATCTCAGCCTGGCCAGAAGAAGTTCGACGTAGTTCACCAGGTTTCGATGGAGTGTTCCGGCCTATGAATGTATTGTCAACTACTGAAATCACAATTGCTGTAGGAAGAAGATTGCCAATCATGAAGGTGTGAAGCATGAGCATATTCAATGTCTTACCATCCTTATCAAAGTAAAATTGGCTAGGTGGAGAGACAACACTGTACAGTCAAGAAGCATGTATTTATACCTGTCAAGAACACAGTGTAGCAAAATTCTGTTCACGTCATCTACACTACCCACGGAATTGTTTTCACTGAAAACACTAATATCTGCTCCGACTGAACTCACGTTTTCCATGTGTTACACGCAATACTTGTATTGAATTTATTCGAAAATCAAAATACTCTGTACTCATATGTATCAACGAAGCATAAAAACTATGTGAGTACCTTGATTCGATTATCAGCAATAAATTATGCCATTAATATCATCAGTATATAGCACTGGATCACACTGTGTGACTTAATGAAAATCAAATCGCGATTTTCACATTCTCTATACATCCTTGCTCCTTGAAAGTCATAGTAACTGACAGTTCACCTCTGCTTATCTGTCCTATTCAAAAGTGACCAAAGTCAACTATTCCTCACCTCATAATGTAATAGATAATTTCACATGGACAAATTCGTTTCAGATTGACGAAAGAGCATATCCGAATTAGTTGGAAATATTCTCATCATCATTATTATTTTTATTCTAACTTTTCTATTTTTACTTTTCTCGTATGATTTTTCTCCTGTTACTCTGATTCCTCTCAAGGTCACACGTCCTCATTATCTTCACATTCCAATGTGTGAAATACAACAGTGAGAGCAGACAAATTTTACTGTATGAGTAGGCTGAGTATCTGCTTATTCACAGAAATAAATGAAACTACTCTTTGTCATTGTCTTATGTTAGTTTTGAAAGTAGCATCGTGTTTTCCAGTTTTCATCGATTTACTCACATCACTTTTTTCGATGCCAAGTTTCGATGAAAGCGAAAATAAGTATGGGGACGTAGAAAGTTCCTGCAATGTACTAAGCTGGAAACGCTGCTGAGGTAGCCGCAGAAATGAGAAGGTATGGAATAGAAGAAAGAGGATTTCTACAGACAACTACAAACAGTAATGGACAACATCCCGAATGGCGATAACAGAATCCTGATGGGTGATATAAATGAGAAACTGGGAGGAGACAATACAGGAAAAGAACACACCATGGGTCTTGAGCCGCTCGGTGAAATGAACGACAATGGTGAACTCTTCTTAGACACATGCGCCAACAACACCGCGTACACAACTGCAAGTTGACACCAATCTTCCAACGAAAACTGAAGTCTTGAATGCAATCAAGCTACCGAAATTTGGAAAAGCACCACAGAAAGCGGACCCAGTGATTACAGCAGATATGCTGACTCAATTGTTGCAAAAGATCTGGAAAGAGGGAAAGGTGCCTACTGACTGAAAGAAAGGTTACCTTGTGAAACTACCAAATAAGGAAGACTTAGGACTCTGTAAGAACTGGCGAGGAATCATGCTCCTGTCGATGCCAAGTAAAATCCTGAGTCACATCATCCTGGAGGGAATAAAGGACGCACTGGATACAGAACTCCGACCAGAACAAGCTGGATTCAGGAAAGGCAAATCATGTTATGACCAAATTGCAACTCTACGCATCATCATCGAACAAAGCATGGAATGGCAATCAAATCTCTACCTCAACTTTATAGACTTTGAGAAGGCCTTCAGTGGACAGCGTTGACCGCGAAGTAATTTGGAAACTACTCGAGTACTATGGCGTACCCCAAATATTCATCAACCTTATTCAACAGCTGTACGACAACGGCACATGTCAAGTGATCCACAACGGAAAACTCTGCGAGGTGTTTGGAATAAACACAGGAGTCAGACAAGGGTGCTTATAATCGCCAATGATATTCCTTATTGTGGTGGACTGGATTATGCGTCAGACAGTGGGGAACGAGAAGACAGGGATATCCTAGACCGACGTGAAGAACCTAGAAGACCTGGATTCCGCGCATGGATGATTTATGTTTGATGTCACACAAAATCGAAGACTTACAAGCGAAAACCGACAAACTGGTCGAAGAAGCGGCAAAGACAGGACTCCAGGTGAACATAGACAGATGGAGGTTATGAAAATAACCAACCAACAACAACCACAACAACAGCAGCAACATCCAGCGCCAATCACTATCAACAGGACGGATCTGAAAGTGGTTAACTCATTCAATTATCTAGAGAGCATTGTCTCAACTACAGGAGCAACGGACGAGGATGCCAAATCGGGAATCGGGAAGGCGAGAAACACATTCATCAACCTGTAACCAATCTGGAAATCTTCGTCACTCAACTCAGCATCAACAACAAAATTCGGATTTACAATACAAACGTCAAGTTAGTCAGTTCTTCTATACGGATCAGAAATTGGCGGGTCACCAAGAATATTTCAACCGGGTTTCAGACCTTTATCAACAACTGTCTTCGTTCTATACTGAAGAATAGATGGCCGGAATCACCAAGAATCACCAACAAGAAACTATGTGAACAAACAAAACGAGAACCAATCGCCCAACAAATATGCAGGAGAAAGTGTAGATTTACACAAATTACTCAGTTCGAATGAAAGAGATACATTCAAATGACTTCTTCTTATGGCTTTATTGATCAATGACGATAGCCAGAATCATGAGCTGTCATGATGAAACGTTGTTGTGATAATATTTGAAATGCGTTTTGATTTTGTGAGAGGTATATATTTGAGTCAGTGTATGCGAGCCCAATGTGTTCTCCTTGCATTAGCCAATCGCAGATGTACAGTAAAATAATAATATATAATAATAATTTACTTTATTCCAAAAGCAGTACTGATAAAACAGAATGGAATTTTCAGTATCTGTCACAATATTGCATCTGATTTAATCAAAATATAAATGAAATTAAAAATTAAAATAAAATTAATCAGAGGAAGTTGTCCACATTTACGACATAATTATTAGATATAATAGTAACAATAACAATAACATTGAGTTCGAATCAAACGGTATTGTCGATACAGTTTTGGGAACTTTAACATGTTATAAATTATTGGGTCTAATGTTCTGTTAATATAGTATAGTGAGGGGAAATGCAAAATCAGCAGTTATAATACAGCTTAAAATTATATCCAAACTTATGAAAAATAAAATAAAGAAAACGAAAAAATGCAGAGGATTATAAATATAAAAAAATACAATAACAATAAAGAGTGATGCTTTAAGGTTGAAGGAAATGGTCTATTTAGTGGTGCTAAGAAGGTTAGTTAGTTCATTTCTGACACTATTTTTCATCACATAAAGTACGTGCTTAATATGGTATAGTGGAATTTTAATACTTAGACGTACGTGCATAAATTCTTCTGAAAAGACTTCTTGTTTTACCTGAGGAGTCACAAGGTTGGAGCTGCGAGTAGAGTGTGTGTTCACAGTCTGACAAAATTACTTTTGCGAATTTGTTGCATGATATCAAGTGCCTATCAGTGACAATGTCAACGATATGGCCCAACGTCCTCGTCCTACTGACAGTTTTCAGAGTCCTACAAAGTATGACATATTCCTTTTTAAGCAATCCAGGAAAGAATAATGGTGAACAGTAAAGAAGAATAGGAAAAATACACGAGTTGATAAACTGTAAGAGAAGTGGTTGAGTTATGCCTGAATGTCTTAACTTCTTAATGTAAAAAGTCAAACGAAATATTCTTTTAGAAATCGCGAAGACATAAGAGGACCAGGATAGGTCAGAAGAGAGAATTAAACCAAGATTCTTAACTTCAAACTTGGTTTCTATATCAGTATCATCAATTTTGCAAGGGTCATAAGAACCAACGGCTTCATTTAACTTTCGTTTACATCGGAAACTGAAGTTGACAGTCTGACAATTGGAACGATTTAGTTTGAGGCCGTTAGACGAAGACCATTCGCTAATTCCTGATAGAAAGTTGTTAATCTTGATGCAGTCAAGCTGAGAGTTAACAGACATTGAAATAGTTAGATCATCGGCATACTTAACAAAGTTCATTTCATCGGAGTGAGGCAAGTCATGCAAGAAGAAAGAAGACAGAAAAGGAGAAGGGACAGCGAATTGAGGGACACCAGCCTCAATAAGCAATGAAGTGGACGACTTTCCCTAACACACAGTGTAGTGCTTTCTTCTTGAGAAATAAGAATGGAGCCATTTGACAACCCAACAGTCAGTTTGAGTTTCAGCAAGCTTGTTTAGTAAAACGTCCCTAGGTACTGAGTGGAAAGCAGATGTATAATCTAGAAAGGTGTAGCGAACAAATTTATCCCCCTTGGCTAAGCTAGAGACAATGTTCTGATACAGGACTGCAGCTGCGTCCAAAGTACTTCTACTGTGTTTTTTTTATGCGAATTGTTTGGGATCGTTAAAGGCTTTAAGTGAAGGTTGAAGATTCAGTAAGAGCAACGTTTCCATAGCTTTCAGAAAAGGAGAAGTAATAGCAATGGGTCTGAATTTAAAACATGTCACAATAGACGACTTAGGAATAGGTACAATTTAAATGTCCTTCCAAACCACTGGCACGATATTTTTAGAAAAAGGTTCGTTAAATATGTTCATGAGAGTATAACACAGGATATCTGAACACTTTGTTAGGATAAAACTAGGCAAAGCACCTGGACCCAGGCTACAAGAAGGGTTCATTGACTGGACACATTTTAGAACATCATTTGTATTAAATCTAGGGAAGCAGGTTTCAATAATACTTGTAACACTAGAAAGTTTGGAATTCGTGGGAGAATTTATGAAGGACTTGTTTAGTTTGGAAACATCAAGGGAAAAAGGAATACTGTTCATCTGCTTACCACCAGTAATTTCTTTGAAAAGTTTCCATATATTATTCGCGTTTTTACAGGACATAAACTTTTGGTTTTAAATTGAATTCAATCTGTGCATTTCAGACTTCAGTAGGATGTTTATTCTTTTCAAACCAGTATTATCCTTCATTTTATATAACATTTCCTTTTGTCTGCGAAGCTTTTAAGTTGAGAAGAGGAGAAAAGGTCAAGTCTGATGAAGAGCGTCTATCTCGGACAACAGGTGTCAAGACAAAATTTGAGATAACATGTAATATTAGAGATTGTGTAATCAAGAGATTCTTCTTTAAACAGGTCCCACCTTGTGTCTTTGAGCATACTTCTGAGGTTCTGAACATTCTCCATAGAGTAACATTCATGTACAGTGTTCTTGGAAAGGTGTGAAAAAGTTCTCTTGTGTAACTTTCCATAAATTTCAGGTGAAACCCGTGCAGTACAATGATCTGAGTTAAACAGTGGAACTCTTTTACGAGCTTCGTATATTCTGGAGTCATTTGTAATTGCAAGATCAAGAGAATTTTCCAGTCTGGTGGGAAAATTAACAACATTTCCATGACCTATCAATGTGAGAAAGCTGCAGTCACATGAATTAAAATCACCTGTCACTATGGACAGGGAGTTACCAAAAGAGGTGGCAGCGAAAATAGTGAATTCATCAGCAAGCATAGATCATTCTGAAGTGCTACAACAAGGTGTGACATAAATATTCGTGATATAAATGAATTTGTATTTAGATAGGTGTTCAGGTCGACATTTGACAGTTATACAGTCAATATTATCATTTGAGAATTTAAAACAGACGTTGTTGGCAACAGACCGCTGAGAATTGATGAAAGTAGCAACACCACCACCTCGCTTCTTCATCGAACTACTTCGGTCCTGTCTGTAAATATTGAAAGGATTTAGTAAGATTGAATAATCGTCATATGAGTCGTGTAGCCAAGTTTCTTGAAGCGTTATTACACCTGTATTACGAGAAACGTTTGAATATATTAGAGAATCCAAGTGATTAATCTTGTTCGAAAATGACCTGCAATTAGTGCTCATAATCACAGGAACAGTCATCTGATGCATTGGAGTACACCATAAGGATCTTCGCATGCCACCATGAACCTTTTTCTTAAGGTTGTTATATACTCGTAAGACATCCGGTTGAAAACATTTTAAATAATCGCGAGAGTAAGTAACACGATTTGGACACATAATTAAAAAGTTAAAACAAAATAAATCCAAGAAATCAGATGCAATATAAGTGTAGGAACATTTCGGTAGCCCAAGTTTTAAGCAGGCCACCAATGGGGCTTTACCAAAGGCTTTGAAATGGGCCATGAATGTCATGTGCCAGTGTCAGTCGGTATCGCATTGAACATAGTTCGGTTAATTGGCTAACTATGTGCATCAAAATAATCACACATATATCAAACAGTTTTCGTGATAGGAATTCTAGTAAAATTAGCCGAAGTACACCTAATACGAACGCATCTTTCTCCGAGATATTCAAATCTCAAATAATAATAATAATAATTTGCTTTATTCCAAAACAGTACATGTGATACAGAATAGGATTCTCAGCATTTTTACTACAGTATTACATCCAGTTAGTGCATTAATAATAAAAAGAGTTCTACATAGATTAAGGAAATCACAGTTCATTATTACAACAACACATTGGCATGTCGGTAGCAAAGGAAAAGCTGAAACAGTGTTTGAAGGTGTTAGAAAAGTGGGAGCTGTCATATTTACTGGTGTTAGCGAGAGAAAGAAACAAAGCAGCACATAACGGAAAAAAAGAAAGAGAGAGAGGATAGGAAAAGAAAGAAAGAAAATGGTGTACCTATAAGTGATGTGAGTTGGAAAGACGAGATCAGTTGTACTACTGACTATTTAATGAATTATAGGTGTCAAGCCTAATGCTTTCTTTATCACACAGAACACGAGCAAAGTAGGGTATGTTTGAGTTTTTGTACTTGCTGGTGCGAGCGTATAGTTTTCTATATAGGCTTCTGGTTTTACCTGATGAGATGCAAGGGGAGAGTTGTGAGTGAAGAGGGTGGTGAGAGTTAGATAAAATGGACTTGAATAAAGCAAGAACAAAAGTGGTTTGTGCAGAATAATATGGTACCATCATTTATTTCGTAGGCTTCTCATCAGCTGCTTACAGCCTAAATACATAATGAGGTTTGCGTTCAGAAAAGTTTTAACATACTTGCAAATTTTTACATGTTGCCAGTTGACAAAAAGTTCCACAGTAAGTGAACAGTGCTCAGAAAATTGCAGCGCTATCACTAGACGTCTTCTCGACACGGGTCATGAAGTAGAAATCGAGAAATCCTTTAAAATTATCAATAGACAAAGGAGTTCCATTCTCCTCAAGTTTGCCGAAGCAATCTCTATCAAACGCTTGAAACCAGATTTATGTGTTCAGAAAGAAGCAGTTATTAATCTCTCTTTGCCCTGGTAACTGAATGTCTTTATTCTCTCATCTGATTACGTAATCTTTGTCTTTAACCTCACCCCCTTTTATATTCTGTAATTTTGCTTGTCTCTTGTTTCTATGATTTGAGTTGAACTCAGTACATTGTTACCTAATTTATTAGTCACTCTGTATCTAACTCATATTTCGTCTTTATTACGTAACTCCTTTACCATTGTATGCATACATCTATTTAGTTTAAACTTGAACTGCATGTGTAAAAACTATATAAGCGCAATTTTCTGAGCACTGTTCACTTACTGTGGAACTTTTTGTCAACTGGCAACATGTAAAAATTTGCAAGTATGTTAAAACTTTTCTGTACGCAAACCTCATTATGTATTTAGGCTGTAAGCAGCTGATGAGAAGCCTACGAAATAAATGATGGTACCATATTATTCTGCACAAACCACTTTTGTTCTTGCTTTATTCAAATTCATCAAGGGGAATAAATGCATGAAGTTTCTCAAAATGGACTTGGCCCATTTTTCACATGAGTCCATGTGCCTGTCGACCAGAATATTAACAAGCCTGTTAAGTGGCACGTTGCTTACCCTGCTGAAAACCTTTAACACCCTGCGTAATGTTATAGTATTTCTTCAGTAGCCTGGGAAGAAAACTAAGGGGGAACAATAGAGAATAATAGGTAGGCGGAGTGCGAGAATTAATGAATTGTAGCAGTAAGGGTTGGGTAATACCAGAATGTTTTAACTTCTTAATGTAGAAGGTAAGATGGAATATTTTCTTAGAAATTGCTAGGATATGAGACGAACAGGAGAGATCAGCGGATAGAATGACGCCTAGGTATTTAATTTCCGATTCGGTTTCTATTTCAGTGCCGTCTATGTTGCATACCTCGTGAGACCCAACCAGTTTGTTTAGGTCGGATTTATGCCTAAAGGTGAAATTGACTGTTTGGCGTTTGGAGGGGTTTAGGGTAGGACCATTTTCCCTGGAACACTGGCTGATTTCTGACAGAAAGCCATAAAGTTTAGAGCAGTCGCTTTGATATTTGACAAGCAAAGATACAGTCAGATCGTCAACATATTTGACAAAATTAATGTCATTTGAAGATGGTAAGTCATGTAGAAAGAAAGAAAAGAGAAGTGGGGAGAGTTCAGCGCCTTGGGGGACTCCGGCTTCATTGATCGCGGCAGAGGATGATTTACCTTTGTATACGGTGTACTGCATTCTGTTAGAGAAGTAGGAATGCAGCCAGTTAGTGACGCAGGACTCGGTTTTTGTCAAAGAGAGCTTATTTAACAGGAGACATCTAGGAACAGAGTCGAAAGCAGAAGTTGTTTGAGACAAGGAGACGAGAAGCGGTCGAGGCGTTTGGATAGTGTTTGTTTGGGACAACATATATCAAGGCAGAACTAAAGATAATCCGTTATATTGACAATGGTGTCATCTAATGAACTTTCATGGAATAAACCCCAGTTAGTATTTTGTAACATGCACCTTAGATTGAGTAAGTTGTCGGATGAGTAGCATCTTTGTTGTGCTTTCATGGACAGATGCGAGAAGATTTGATATGTGTTTTGCTATATATTTTTGGTAGAACACGAACAATAGAGTGAATGCAAGTTGCTACTCCGCCCCCATTTTTCGTATTACAACATTTTCGGTCTTGTCTAAATAGGATGAAGTCCTTTAGTGAGATGACATTGTCATCGTACAGTTCATGTAACCATGTTTCTTGCAATGTGATTATCGCAGTATTATGATAAGTGTCAGTGAACATCAAGGATTGTAGGTACATTATCTTGTTTGGCAGAGAGCGGCAGTTAGTGTTCATTATGACAGGGACCGTAGTTAAGTGTATTGGTGTGCGTTTTAGAGCTCTCTGCCAACCACTACGATGCTTCCTCGATGATTTCTTGAGAATGTGAAAGTCATTGGGTCTTAAGTGATTAATAAACTTACGAGAGTAAATGATCCTTTTAGAATTCATATTTGGGTGATAAATAAACAGAGTAAGTGGTCGGTTGGATGCAATATGTAGATGTTCTAATAGCCGGCCCAAAAATTCAAACAGGCCGCCAAGGTCAAGGTGGTCCAATAAATTCATATATACATATATATATATGTATATCATCGATCGGAAAACTGGATACATAGTTCCCACGTGTGTCCTATATTTTAGTAGATAGAGAGGTGTTCTTTGACACAAAAACAACGACCAGCAGGGAGGTGGATTTGAAGTCAACATGGCACAATATTGGGGCTAAAGAAAAAGACACCTTATTCTGAAAGTCCAAAGGATTAAATGAACGACTCACCACCACTAATACGACTATTAATGGGGCATGTGCTACTGGTGAGATGTATCACCAGCATATCAAGAGGTGTTCATCGGAATGAAAACAGTAACCATCAATGAGACAGATTTGATATCACAGAAAGCAAATGATACAGCGCTGCAGAGATACATGTGAGAGGCGATGTGAGCATAAAGAAACACAATATGAAGGCGAGAATAAGAGAAAGATGGCAGATGTGTGAGAATGGTGAGTTGAAGTATTGATGTATATAATTGTGCTATGTAGAGATCTTTAAATCTCAAATGAACATTCTTTACGAAGATTCTCGTCTTCTGCCGTTACACCTCTACGACTACGTCTACCGCCTCTCCAATGCTTGACATCATACGACTACTTAGATGGTCATTATCCTCATACGGAGAGGACATGTATTCATCACTCTGCTATATATCTTAGGTATTATCCGAATAATACAATGATCAGAATTCATCATAGGAGCACGTCTGCGTGCTTCATATATTTCCACATCATTAGTGAATACTAGATCCAGTGTTCTATCAAGTCGAGTTGGAAATTTAACAATATTGACATGACCTAATGATTCAAGAAAATAACAATCGCATGTATTGACAACTGTGATAACTGATAAAGAGTTTTCGAGATGTGTAACAGCGAATGGTGTGAATTCATCGGCAAACTCAGATAGATCCAAGGTGAAACAGCCAGGAGTAACACACATGTTTCAGATGAGGACGTATTTAAACTTGGATAAGTGTTTCGGACGACATTTGACTGTTATACAATCAATAAAGTCACTAGAGAAAGAAACAACATACATTATTGAAGTTGACCACTGAGAATGAATGAAATGTGCAGCACCTTTAACTCTTCACTCTCCTGAGCATAGTCGATCTTGTCTAAACAATGTAAAACCACTTAGGGAAACCAGGTTGTCGTCATAATGTATATTGAGCCATGTTTCTTGTAATGCAACTTTCGCCGTTTTGTGATTAGTATCAGATGATAAGAGACACTGTAGATGCATAATTTGATGAGAAGTGAACAACAGTTTGTACTGACAATAACAGGAATAGGTGTGCGATATGAAGGTGTCCGTTTGAGAGCACGTTGGTAACCATCATAATGTTTTCTCTTAGTTTTATTAGATGCATTAAAGCCATATGGTTTAGAACGTTTAACGAATTCATTACTGTATTTGATATGATTTGTGATTATATTTTGTTAAAATTAAAAAGAGAAAACATGATGTATTAGAAGCAAATATGTATATGTACGGAAAGGTAGCCCAGGTGTTAAAACAACTCAAATTCAGACTAACAATTTCATACAGTCGGTTCTCTTCATTAGTTTGAATGAAGAAAGAACACAAATATTTGCAGACAAATACGAGGTCGTCTGCATTTTGTCGATCCTCTTCAGCTGCCTACTTCCTAAATTAAACCAAAATTTAAGTTACAAAATGCTTTCAAGACATAATCACTTCACACTGCTACTTCGAGTTTGATGATGATGATGATGATAGTCTGGTGGTCTGCTTGAAACAGTGGACTGCCTATCCGGTAGAATGCTGCATAAACGCATCTCCATTTCTTCTTATTGCTTCAGTGTATTGCTGTTATGTCAATGATACATTTATTTAGTTATTGGAAATGTCTTGTCAGGCAGGAGAGTAAATGGGTCCGTTACAGAGGCGTGTATTGGAAAAGCACATTCACAGGTCAATACACTCACTTTCTTAGTTACTTAGCAATTAAGTATTAAGAAACGTTGGTAAATGTCATACGAACAGAGCAAGAAAAGTGTGTACGGATGACCTCTCACAAAAAGAAATTGAATATATTCACGAATCCTTGACTTATTTCATAAACAAACATATGAAAGCGTCAAAGAGAAAACCTGAGTCTATAGACCACTTTCTGTCAAGTAACGAATTAATGGTTACATATCAAGTGAGATTTTATTCCAGAGACTTTCAAGTACTATACAGAGAAATTTCACGCAGCATGTCTATGTATGTCCTTATCTAATCGACGAATGATTACCACAACTTCGTGCATTTATCAATTCAACTGCACCCGTGGTGACAGTTATGTTGGGCGTACAACTTGACAGCTCAGCCAACCTACGTGTTAGTGAACAACCGCCATCGTGGTTTGTCAAAGGACAGACAAAAACAATCCGCAGCTCAGTTTCGTCACATTTAGTTGATGGCTGTCATGTAGCAGAGAAAACGGGAGCTTTCACAGTAATGCATCGCATCATACCAAATCTTTCTAACTGACTTCGTATTCGTCCACTGCATACAGCTGGGACAATAGGAATTCGAACAACGATTAAACAACTAAAATATCCATTGAAAAGAAGTTCGTACAGCCATTATCTCTCTCATATTGGCCTATTCACACAAAATCAACTGATGACTCCTCCACCACCCCTTACTTATATATTCAACCTCTCTCCTATCATCCATTATTCATATCATATCTCCATTGAAATGTATTTGATTCACTTAACTAACAATCTGGCATCACTTATGTAGGGAAATTAGAGTTAAGCCTGATGAGATCTAATTGATACCACAATATTATTCGCCGTAGTGTGTTGCTCTAAATGGAAAGGTGATCAAATTAAATGTTCAACAAATTATTGTAGGAGAAATAACCTGTCAAGATAAGTGAAGTTGCAACGTGAAACAGCATCAATCGTTGATATAAGAATAATGCAAGTGTAGTAAACAGAATTTGATTCCATATTGGATAAGTTCATCTCAAATATAACACAGTGGTGATGCAGTATTAATAAGTGGATGACGAGGTTTCATTCATAAATTATTACCGCCTGTAATCACATCAATTCTGACTGGCAAGACCTCGGCCACGCACATTCACACTGTCACGTTATTCTCAACGTATTTGAATGGCGAATTACCAGTAACAGTTAAAGATAAATGAAGGAATGAAGTTGTGTGAGTACCTTGATATGATTCTCAGCAATAAACTGTTTCCCTAATATCATCAGTATATAGCACTGGATGACACTGTGTGACGTAATGCAAATCAAATCGCGATTTTCACATTCTCTATATATCCTTCCCCTTGCAGAGTCATAGTCACTGACAGTTCAACTCTGCTTATCTGTCCTATTCAAAAGTGACCAAAGTCAACTATTCCTCACCTCATAATGTAAAACATCATTTCACATGGACAAATTCATTTCAGACTGACCAAAGGGCATATCCAAGCTACTTCTGTCCAATGCATTATACACTCAAATAAAAGAAGGATGAGAGAAACCACCTTGGATGGTATTTCTGGCCTCATATTTGTGAGTACTCACAGAATCAGAAGTTTCCATTTTCCACTCCATGTGCTCCTGTACATACTACTTTTACATCATATTACAGAAGAAAGATAATTTCTTGTGAGCATCGTGAGAATTAGTTGAAAATATTCTCATCATCATTATTAAAATTATTATAACTTTACTATTTTTGTTTTTCTCGTATGATTTTTCTCCTGTTACTCTGATTCCTCTCAAGGTCACACGTCCTCATTATCTTCACATTCCATTGTGTGAAATACAACAGTGAGAGCGAACAAATTTTTCTGTATGAGTAGGCTGAGTATCTACTTATTCACAGAAATAAATGAAACTACTCTTTGTAATTGTCTTATAGTAAGTAGTTTTGATAGTAGTATCGTGTTTTCCAGTTTTCATCGATTTACTCACATCACTCGGTTCGACTGAAAGAGATACATTCAAATGACTTCTTCTTATGGCTTTATTTCTCAATGACGACAGCCAGAATCATGAACTGTCATGATGAAACGGTGTTGTGATAATATTTGAAATACGTTTTGATTTTGTGAGAAGTATCTATCTGATTCAGTGTATGTGAGCACAATGTGTTCTCCTTGCATTAGCTAATCGCAGATGTACAGTTCAATGGTGTTTCACGAAAGGCTTTGAAATGACCCATGAATGTCTTGTGTCAGTGTCAGTTGATATCGAATTGAACATAGTTCGGCTGATCGGTAGATGCTGAAACATGTTTCACCAATTTCCTTCGGTTATCGTGACTTGCAAGTAGTGAGTATTCAGTATTATTTCAACGGAGCTCAATCTTCGAACAGCAAACAAATTTTCTAATTCTGCTAGAGAAATCTACATAAATTATGCTGACATAACGGGTTGGAGAGAATGGTGAGTTGAAGTATTGATGTATATAATTGTGCTATGTAGAGATCTTTAAATTTCAAATGAACATTCTTTACGAAGATTCTCGTCTTCTGCCGTTACACTTCTACGACTACGTTTACCACCTCTCCAATGCTTGACATCATACGACTACTTAGATGGTCATTATCCTCATACGGAGAGGACATGTATTCATCACTCCTTGAAAATAAAACAAGATCAGAATGTACATACAAGTGAGAAGTAACTGCACACAACATACTTAAAAACATGGCCACTCAATTCTGATGACTAAATGGAATGCATCAATTATAGTCGAAATAAGTGGTCTCTAATCTGCATTAAGGCGGAATTTCACGCTTACTAATTATACGGGAAATGGTGGAGCAGATTATGTCGCCTCCTGCTACAGCAAGAGTTGATCATTCATCCATATGAAGTTTGTAATCAGTTTGAATAGAATTCAGCATGATTAGCGTGACTCTTGAGAATGCATTTCCTTACATTCGTTGCTATTCATATTCACTTACTTTATATCCCACTAGTCACGAATACTACTCAGAAGAATTTCTGACACATTCTTCGAGTAGGTTGCTGCTAACAAGCATGCAAGACTAGGAGGAACATTTGTCAATTACTCCAGTACTGGCTTTCCGTGATTTTCTAACTGATATCAAACCGTCATCGATTTTGTGCGTCCGTGGCACAGTGGTAAGGTATCTCGAAGACCATGCACATGGCACGCCGTTTGATCCCCTGCAGACACGCATCTGATATGTTTGGTCGGCCTGAAAATTCAGGCTACCGATATCACATGCTGAAAATTCCATACCTGTAACAAAAATTACGGCGTGCGATCAAAAATCAAAAAAATCGAAATAAGAATTATTAATATTAAACCGTGTGTCTCTTTGTGGAATTGATTTTATCACTCAAATTAAAGCTCTATATATGCGTTATCTCCTTCGAGAAGATCCACTCACGCAAAGCTGACATGGAACAGACAGTCTATCAACTTTCGAACTTGTGTGTCTCTAAGCAGAAGGCGAAAATCGCTTATGCTGCGTATCCTCGAGGATCGTGAAATTCGCTTTGACGAATTCCGGCATTCGTTCCAGAAAAGATGGTGATGATTAACCACTAATTCAAAAGTGAAATTAAAGCAAAACATCTTCGTAGATTTCTTTCGAAATCTTTCACTACCGGCCAACCACAGGTGACATTCTCCTGTAAGAAACTATTCGACCAGCATGTGAAATACAAGCTTTCAATCACATTGGTCCAACATGTCAAGACGCATTTACCAGTTCCCTCACTCATGTAGAGCCGATTACATTGTACGTATCTTGCGTTTGCTTGTGAAATACACCCGAGAAGAATATCCAGCATGGATATCAAAGGGTGTGTTTTTGTAACCGAATATCTGGTGATCTCAAGGCATTCATCTCCATTTGAAATGTCCTTCAAAGTCAAATTCAAGTTTCGATCAAATTACTATCTTTGAGGCAGTGAGATCAAGGCATCTGAGAATAGCTTAAAGGAGCACTAGTGATTCGAACGTTCACTTCAGCTCACGCTGTGTATTCAAAATAAATACGTCCAACCACTGTCCCCACTGTGGCATCATGAAACGTCAGTGCTACCATCATTGATTATCCCATTGACTTCCACATACTATCTCCCTGTCCATTTCTCTTCAATTTTCTTTTTGAACTCATATCTGCACTGTCATGTTTTTCATCCTACCCATCTTCTGAAAACTGCTCATTTTATCTCTAATTGCACGAACATTCAAGTTTTCACTGAATCTTGAACCCTCTTTAAAGTGTTTCAATGATCGCAATTAGTTTGCTTATAAACTTAGTAGGTGTAACTTAGATGCCTTTGTTGTTCTATATTATAATATAGTCTCTAGTTTAGACAGAGGAGCTAAATTCGTTAAGTGTGCCTTCCTTGATTACACATACACACTTGACTCAGTACCTAGGTCTCTCTTGCTAAGTAGGCTTGCTGCAACACAGGCTGAAAGCTGGACAAATAAGTGGTTGCATTCCCATTTTTCTGATTGGAAGCAGTACACCGACTACAATGGAACGTCCTCCACTACCTCACTTACTTTAGCCTGTGTTCCTCACGGTGCTGTTTTTCCTCCTTTTCTGTTTTCTGTTTTCTTACATTGCTTGCCCCATTCTGATGTAGCCAGTTTTGCCAAGTACATTCATTCAAGTTTCTCACCATCCTACCGTGTCTTTCCATAAAATCTTTCTGTTCAATTTACAGTGTAATTTTTATTTATTTGAAATTTAACCAGGAATACTTTTGGAATTTTATTCAATATTTTCCTATGAATTCGAACGTTCACGCTCACCCTATGTATTCAAAATAAATACGTCCAACCACTGTAACCACTATGGTATCATGAAACTTCAGTGCTACCATTATTGATTGTTCACTTGATCTGAAGTTTGACTTAATTAACCACATCTTCAGCGACATCAAATTCACAGGAGAAGAGGAATCAAAGGACAGAATTCCGAATTTGGACCTCTCAGTCATGCGGACGATCATAGTGAAATTAGAAACTGAAATTTGCAGAAAATCAACTCATACAGTTCAAGTACTCAACAATATTCGCCTATGCATAATGGGAATATGTCATGCACAATAAGTGCAACTTCAGGTCAAGAAAGTAATCCATACGAATGAACCAATGAATTCGTGGAGAAATCGCAAAGCTCACTTCAACACGTTGCAGTAATGGCGGAAGATTAAGCCAAGTATTGCAAAGAAACATTATCAAGTAAACCATCAAGCTCAAGAAACACACTTACATCGAAACCATCCACGTCATCGACGAATCTTCTCTATATTATTGAGGTTACTTTGTAGTGAAAAAATAACCATTAGATCGGTCAACATTTTTGATGTAATGTACCACATATTTCTGTAGAAGCGATGATTGAAAAGGAATTTATTTCTTCGCTCAATCTGTTGGTTTTTTCTCTAAATGCGTAAATAGGAATCAGGAAAATACTTGATTGACTGGTCGTATCTCGAAGAGTCATCAGTGGTTATCCTCTGAGAATTTATCAACCGGAGTCTTTCTCTCACTTCATTGTATTTACCCGGTAACTGACATTGGCAATATATTACTGATTTCTGTTAAGTAGTGAGATGTATACTATATGAATTTTGCATAATTGATTAACTTGTGTTATTGGTTATTTTGGTGCAGTAATGCTTATTTCATAAGGTATTTCTCGAAGAAAGCTGTTAGCCACGGTAGCTGTACACATGCATACGTGCTCAAAAACCCTTAAAACATTGGAATCCTCACAGACAACCCTGTTATTTGTTTATATACAAGAATGACGTTTCATAAAGCATGTACAATGGATCGTCGAGTTCTCATCAGTTGTTAGCAACTTGAATTTAGGAACAGAACAATGTCAACATACTTCCAAATATAACATAATATCAGTTGACAGGAGACTCCGAACTTGACAAACAGTGTTGACAAATCACAGTTCTACAGTGTATACACACAAGGTTCAAGCTTACACAAAATATACAAAGTCACTGAAGACTTGGCTATAATGGCAAAGGAGTCACGCAATAAGATTATTAGTGAGTATTAAGTTGACTTGGTACAGGTACCCAAATGCCCACACCTCAAGGGAACAAACGCTTCCAATAAGGCCACTGGCAGGTGTCCTGTCGATACGAGTAACAAAGTGGGAGTCACGAGTTTCTCAAAAATTATCAATTACAAACAAAATGGTTCCATTCTCCTCAGTTTCGATAAAGCAATGTCTATCAATCTCCTCACAGCTAAATAAGAAAGAAGTAGTTATCAGCGCACTTTACTCTGATAGCTGGATGTCTTTATTCTTGGTTTCGTTTGGATGCTCTATCTTAGGCTTTGATCTATTCCACTTCACTTGTCTCTTGTTCCTGTGCATCACACAACATATTGGATGTGTTTACATCAGCTATTTGACAATGATGAAGGAATCAGAGGTGGATGACATTTCAAGCAAAGGATGAAAGCCACTGGAAAACGATTCGGTTGATACTCTTTATTAAGAATAATAACAATTCGCTCTATTTCAGAAACAGTACTAGTGATACATTGTGGAACTTTCAGCATATATCTACAATATTTGCATCTGAATTTTACTATTTAACATTTAAAAGGAGGATTTCAAAAAATAAATATGACGACAACAACAAAGTAAAGACAAAATAATATTCTTAGAAAAATGCGAAAAAATACCAAGAAGTAGAAATGAATATAAACAACATAAAATAACATCTCAGCATTTGGTACTGGAAGATATGATATGATTATGCATGGTGACGGTAAACCTGCAGTCATACAGGAAGTAATGAAATGATATTTAAGAATGTTTATCGCCAAGATGATCAGTTAATTTGGTTGAAGCAACATTAAAGTACAAACATAAAATAACACATCAGGGTTGTTTTGTTCCTTTATTGTCAGGTCTAATGCGGTGTTTCTAGTAGTAGTGTGAGTAATCCTGCATAATACAAAATATTAAGATGGTCACAATAGCTTTCACAACCAAGATTGTCAGTCAATATTGCCGAACAAACAATAACCACAAAACTAATATTACATGATGGTTAACGACAGGCCAATTTTGTAATACTCATAGTGCTAATATAGTCGGAACCAGTAGAAAACAAAAGAAGGATAGAGTAAAGTACAAAAATGTAAGCAATGTTGATAATTTAGGTAGCTAAGTGTTTCGCGCTTAACATCGTCTCTGTCACTTAGAACATGGGCCAAATATAGTATCGTTGAATTTCTGTTCTTGGTTGTACGAACAAAATTTATTTTATACTGATTTCTGATTCTACTTGATGATATACAAGGAGAGAGTTGGGAATAGAAGCGGGTGTTGGGGGTCAGAGAGTATGGCTTCAGACCATTTTACGCATGGATTCAGATGCCTTTCAACTAATGTAGTGACGAGCTGACTGAGCTTTTCAAACCACCAGTCCTACCAACTACCTTCAACATCCTTCTCAGGATGGTTTAGTCATTTTTCAGTAGCCCAGGAAAGGCTGACGGCGAGAAGTAAAGTAGAATAGGTAAGATACAAGAGTTGACAAATTTAGAAAGTGGAGGTTAGAGGATTTCAGATTGTTTTAGTTTCCTAATGCAGTAGGTCAGACAGAACACCTTCTTAGAAATCGTTAGGATATGAGATTTCCAAGTAAGGTCAGAAGATTGAACTAGACCCAGGTATTTAGCATTAGACTTAGTTTCAATTTTAGTCCCCTCAATGCAACAGTTTCCATGAGTACTTACTAGTGTTCATAGATCTCGTTTATGCCCAAAGGAAAAGTCAATGGTCTGGCATTTTGAGGGATTCAGCATGAGACCACTCACTCACCATTGTACCACTCACTGATGTCCGACAGGAAGCTATTTAATTTGAGACAGTCTGACTGAGACTTAACGGGAAGCGAAACAGTCATGTCATCTGCATATTTGACGAAGTTGATTTCATCTGAGAGAGGTAAATCATGTAAGAAGAAGGAAAAGAGAAAGGGAGAAAGAACAGCACCCTGAGGAACTCCACCTTCACTAAGCAAAGGAGAGGAAGATACACCATTATATACCGTGTACTGCATCCTATTAGAGAAGTAAGAGTGTAGCCAGTTGATAGCCCAGGGCTCAGTTTGTGTAAGGCTAAGCTTGTTTAACAATAGGCCTCTAGGTACAGAGTCGAAAGCAGATGTATAGTCAAGGAACGTACAACGGACAAACTTGGCCCCTTTGTCTAAGGAGGATACAATATTGTGATGAAACACAGCAGCAGCGTCTAAAGTACTTCTACCCTGTTTGTAAGCAAGCTGCTTTGGATCGTTTGAGAAACTTAGGGAGAAAGCAAGTTTCAGTAACGATAATTTCTCCATTAGTTTCAAAAAGGAGAGGTAATAGCGATAGGTCTAAACTTAACATTATTACGAGAACCTGACTTGCGTACAGGGATGATTTTAATGTCTTTCCACAGACAAGGAACAACATTATTTGAAAAAGAAGTATTGAAAATTTTTGTAAGTGGGTTCCTTAAAATATCAGCACATTTCCTTAGGACAATGGCAGGTACACCATCAGGACCTAGACTCTGGGAAGGTTTAAGAGATTTTAAACATTTAGGAACATCAGAAGTTTCAAAACTGTGAAAGTCACTCGTCATGTTATTTGTTACATTGAAGCTAAAAGGTACATTGGGAAGGCGGATAAAAGATCTATTAAGAGTATTTACATCAGTAGAGGGGGCACAAGTACTGTGCGTGCTACAACCTGTAATTTCTCTGAAAACATTCCACATGTTTCCTGGAGTTTTACATGACAAAATTCTTTGATTATAAAAATTGTTTAGCTTATTGATTTTGGATTCAATTTGAGTGTTTATCCTCCTAAGACCAGATTTAGGCTTGGTCTTGTTCAGTCAATCTTCTTCTCTTTGAAACTTTTCCAGATGAGAGGAAGAGAAACGGTCCATTCTTTTGAAAAGCGTCTGTTTTGGACAGCATACATCAAGGCAGAATTAAAGATAGTCAGTAAGATAGGAAATAGTATCATCCAGTGTGTGTTCTGTGAAAAGACCACACTTTGTTTCATTTAACATACGTCTTGCCTTGCGCCTATTTCCTTGTGAGTAACATCTTTGTTGTATTCTTCTGGACAGATTTGAGAGGATATTATAGTGATATCTGCTATATATCTTAGATAACATATGAATAAAACAGTGATCAGACTTCATTATAGGAGCACGTTTCCGTGCTTCATATATTTCCGCATCAGTAATGAATACTAGATCCAGTGTTTTATCAAGTCGAGTTAGAGATTTAACAATATTGACATGACCTAATGATTCAGGAAAAGAACAATCGCATGTATTGAAATCCCTTGTGACAACTAATAAAGAGATTTTGAGCTGTATAACAGCGAATGCTGTGAATTCATCTGCAAAATCTGATAAATCCGACGCGGAACAGCCAGGAGTAACATAAATGTTTCAGATGAGGACGTATTTAAACTTGGATCAGTGTTTCGGACGACATTTGACAGTTATAAAATCAATAAAGCTACTGGAGAAAAAAACATACATTATTTGAAGTTGACCACTGAGAATGAATGAAGGTTGCGACGCCTCCACCTCTTTTCTTTCTAGAGCATATTGGATCTTGTCTAAACAATGTGAAACCATTTAGAGAAACCAGGTTATCGTCATAAAGATCATGGAGCCATGTTTCTTGTAATTCAATTTTCGCAGTATTGTGATAAGTATCAGATGATAAGAGACACTGTAGATGCATAATTTTGTTCGGGAGTGAACGACAGTTCGTACTGATAATAACAGGAATAGTTGTGCGATATGAAGGTGTCCATTTGAGAGCACGTTTGTAACCATTATAAGGTTTTCTCCTAGCTTTACTAGTTGCATGAAAGCCATATGATTGAAAACTTTTATTGAATTCAAAACTGTATTTGATACGATTTGTGATCATATTTTGTTAAAATTAAAAACGAAAAATTGATGTATTAGAAGCAAATATGTATATGTACGGAACGGTAGCCCAGGTGTCAAACACGCTGTCTTTGAAGAGGCAAAATCTACAGAAATATCCAGGAAGGTTACTGGGATCAGATATGAGACTGAACAACTCAAAGTCAGCCTAAAACTGTCATACAGTCCGTTCTCTTCATTAGTTTGAATGAAGAAAGAACACAAATATTTGCAGACAAATACTGCATTTTGGGGATCCTCTTCAACTGCCTACTTTCGAACTTACAAGTGATATAGGAAGAAATTTCACGCGGCATATCTTTGTTTGTCATTATCTAGTCGACGAATGACTGGAACACAAACGATGTATAAGTAGGATAGATTCGCCACATCTTTGCGCATTTATCAATGCAACTCCACCTGTGGTGGCAGTTATGTTAGGCGTACTACTAGACAGCTCAGCCAACCAACGTGTCAGTGAACAACCGTCATCGTGGTTTGTCAAAAGAGAGACAAAATAAACCCGTAGCTCTATTTCGCCACACTTAGTTGATAGAGGTCATGTAGTGAAGAAAACAACAGCTTTCACAGTAATGCATCGTATCACACCAAACAGTTTAGAGTTTACAATTTATTTAGGATAGTAGGCTATATGCCTGTGTTAATCCTTTCGATTTGTTGCACACAGGATGTTGAATCTCGCCCTGTAGTAATCAACAGATGGCGCTGATCTCCAGACGCAGACGACTCGACCGTGGTTTATGAAACTTGAGGTGATGTCCTCGCTATTGGTTGGTGGTAGAAGGAAGAAATAAATTAGATAAATTTGCTCCAAAATCATTTCTTAGCATACGGTAGGCTAGTATTAGGTTACTTCTTTAACTTATCTAGGGACCATTATCTCAACTACAGGAGGAACAAACGGGGATATCAAATCGATAATCGGGAAGGCGAGAAACACATTCATCAACATGAAATCAATCTGGAAATCTTCGTCACTCACTCACCATCAACAACAAAATTCGGATTTTCAATACAAACATCAAGTCAGTCAGTTCTTCTATACGGATGGATCAGAAACTTGGCGGGTCACCAAGAATATTTCCAACAGCCTGTTGCAAACATTTATCCACAACTGTCATCGCTATTCACTGAAGATCGAATGGCCGGAAAGAATCACCAACAAGAAACTATGGGAACAAACAAAACAAGAACCAATCGCTCAACAAATATGCAGGAGAAAGTGGAGATGGATTGTGCACTCGCTGAGGAGGCCGCTGGGTGACATCACGCATCAGGCCAGTGATCGAGTGGAACCTGAAAGGGTAGCGGCGAGTAGCGGAACGTTCAAGGGTGACATGGAGGAGATCGTGTGAAGAGGAGTCGAAACAGTATGGATTAACATGGATGCAAGTGAAAAGTACAGCAGAAGACAGAAGCAAGTGTATACGTGCAGTTGAAGCCCTATGTTCCCCTAGGAACCCAAAGGAACAATAATAAGAATTAGAGTAATATGTCACTTTTAAGTCGTCTGTTTGACAGTGGATATAAACCCAGTCAACGTAACCTCTCCTCATATGAGAGGGTTGAGGAACCATTTATTAGCTTAGTTCCTACTCTTTGCACCTTTTCTAATAAGTCTATTTCGTATTTGAAACAGGGGCTCGCTGCCAGGATCCCATATTCCAAATGAGGTCTGATATAAGTCTGATATAATATACGAAATGTATCAGCGTCAAAGTCCGCAAAAGCCTTGCGTATGGCCCATAATACCCGAAAATCCTCAGTGGCTGCAGATCTACAGTTTGTTGCTGTTTTCATGTCATGCTTCACAACCACTCCCAAGTCCTTGTACTCAGTGACCACTGGGAGAGTAATGCCATTCATTGAGCGATTGTGCACGAGACTATGAGATACATGCATAACTACACTCTCACTTAAGTTAATCTCCAAGGCCCAGTGCTTACATTAATCACTTAACAAGTTTAAATTTTCCTGCAAAGCAAGTTGATCACTGTCATCGTGTAAAGCCCTCCATATCTTGATGTCGTCAGCAAACAGTAAGCAGGATGACCTAACTACCGATGGAATCTCATTAACATAAATCAGGAAAAGAAGCGGGCCTAGAATTGAACCCTGAGAAACGCCACTCCTAACCGACTCTCATGTTGATAAAACCCCGTCAACTCGTACTCTCTGTCTTCAGTCCTTTAGAAAGTCTTGAATCCAGTCGGCAACCATTTTATTGATTCCCAGACTACCTGACTTTACTAGAAAACCTGAATGAGAAACCCTGTCAAACGCCTTGCTAAGGTCGATGAATATGGTATCCACCGGTATAATATTAGCGTCAGCTGAGCTTGCCCAACTTTCTCTGGCCAAAGCAAGGTTTGCCAAGAAAGAATGACCTGCTGTAAAACCATGCTGTTCCACAGCGAAAAGTTTGTTCCCTTCAATGAACTGAATGAAAGAATCACGAATTATTCTTCCTAGTAGTTTAACAACAATACTGGACAAACTAACAGGACGATAGTTCTGAATTGAGCTTCTAGATCCGGTTTCGATGACCGGACTAATGATGGCATCTTTCCAGTCTCTTGGACATTTAGACTGGTCCAGAGACATATTGAAGATTACCGACAATGGCTCGGCTATGTTTTCAGCCAATGCCGGTAATATACGTGGGTGGAGTTCATCTGGGCCACTGGACTTACCAGGATTGAGCCTTAGAAGCCACTTTAGGACAGTATCCTTTCCAATGTATAAGGATGCCATTTTCAAATTACCTTCTGGAAAAGTTACAAAGCTGGTATCCATATTATCAGAGAATACTTGAATAAAGCCTCAGCCTTAGTCAAGCTATCCTCAGCCATGTTTGTCTGGTCATCTTCAAGCACAAGAGGTGGGATAGCATCACTCTTACGTGTTCTTCTCTTGATATATGAGAAAAGTCTTTTTGGGCAGACTGGTGAACTTTGAACTAACTGGGTTTCGTAAGCTTTCCTTGACTGGTGAATCAAAGTTTTACATTGGTTTGTGGTTTCACAGTATTTCAGCCTGAACTGCTGTAGCCCAGTAGAAACAAAGAGATTCCAGAAGCTTTTTCTCCGTCTTAGGAGTGTTATAGCTTGTTTATTTATCCACGGTGGCCAATTTGTTGGCCTTTTAGGAACACTCCAGGGAATGGAATCAGAGATAACCCTCTCAAGTGTATTCTTAAATATATCCCATTCATCTTCAATGGATGAGACCATATTGACTGACCAGTCGGCAGTTGAAACACGCTCCTTTATAGAGACTATGTCAGCATGCCATACACTAGGTCGAGATTTAGGTTGAAAACTGACTAAATTTCCAAAACTTAAGTTAAAATCTAACACCACATGATCACTGTTTGCTGGAGTTGGATGAATAAGTAGACCATCCACGTCGTCGTTGTCATGAGTAAGCACTAAGTCCAGCAAGGAAGATCCTTGGGTAGAACCGAATCTTGTACTAACTAAGACATGTTGTGTCAGGGCATTTACCATGGTAGTCAAGAGTAACCGGCTGTCCAGCTTATTAGCGGATCCTGGAGATGTGACAGCTACCCAGTCTGTATGAGGTGCATTAAAATCACCAAGAATGAGACAGCTACTGTGTCTACTCCATTGTTTGAGGTGATCTAAAACAAAGTCATCACACTGACAATAGGGACTTCTATACAGAAGTCCAATGAGTAGAGTGCCAGTTGCAAAGGTTACTTCACAGCTAATTAACTCACTCGTCCCACTGTCATGCGCTTCAGATTTCACGGAACGAACATGTAGGGAGTTGTTAATGTACATAGCAACCCCGCACCTCTACGACTCCTAACCCTGTCGCTGCGTAAGCAACTAAATCCGCATAGCTCAGGTTTGTCATCTAATCCAGAAACCAGCCATGTTTCAGTAATGGCCACAATACTTGGACTAAGGTCTTCCACTAATACACCCTGCTCGTGAAGTTTGTTCCCTATACTACGTATATTAGTGTACACTACCTTCAGGCTTCCTATGCTGTCTGGCTTATCCACACTGAATAAGTATTTATCCACTGCACACAGCTGATGCGCTAGGAGTTCGAACAACGATTAAACAACTAAACTTTCCATTGAGAAGAAGTCCGTACAACCATTATCACTCTCTTATTGGCCTATTTAGACAGCACATCTTTGTTTGTCATTCTCTAGTCGACGAATGATTAGGACACACGCGAAATAAAAGTAAGGTAGATTTGCCACATTTTGTGCATTAATCAATTCAACTGCACCTGTGGTAACAGTTATGTTGGGCGTACTACTAGACAGCTCAGCCAACCAACGTGTCAGTGAACAACAGCCATCGTCATTTGACAAAGGAAAGCCAAGAACAAACCACAGCCCAATTTCGTCACACTTAGTTGATAGAGGTCATGTAGTGGAGAAAACGGGAGCTTTCCCAGTGATGCATCGCATCACAACAAATCTTTCCAGCTGACTTCGTATTCTTCCACTGCACACAGCTGAGGCTATAGGAATTCGAACAACCATTAAACAACTAAAATATGCATTGGAAAGAAGTCCGTACAGCCATTATCTCTCACTTATCGGCCAATTTAGACATAATCAACTGATGACTGACTACTCCACCACACCGTACTTATATATTCGACCTCTCTGCTATCATCCATTAATCCTATCACATCTCGATTGAAATGTATTTCATTCACTTTTCTTGCAATCTTGCATCACTTATGTAAGCAAATCATGGTTAGGCCTCAAGAGATCTAATTGAAATCACAATAATGTTAGTGTTGCTCTAAATAGAAAGATGCTCAAATAAAATGTTCAACAAATTATTGTACGAGAAATAACCTGTCAAGATAA
The DNA here is from genome assembly GCA_944472155.2 of Trichobilharzia szidati. Classification (NCBI taxonomy): domain Eukaryota; kingdom Metazoa; phylum Platyhelminthes; class Trematoda; order Strigeidida; family Schistosomatidae; genus Trichobilharzia; species Trichobilharzia szidati. The sequence goes on along the minus strand of OX235271.1, from coordinate 3,750,869 downwards.
GTGCAGTTGCAACGTGAAACGGCATAAATCGTTGATATAAGAATAATGCAAGTGCAGTAAACAGAATTTGAATCCATATTCGACAAGTTCATCTCAAATATGACACAGTGGTGATGCAGTATTAATAAATGGATGACGAGGTTTCATTCATAAATTAATACCGCTTGTAATCACATCAATTCTGAATGACAAGTCCTCGGACACGCACATTCACACTGTCACGTTATTCTCAACCTATGTGAAAAGCGAATAACCTGTTACAGTTAAAGATAAATGAAGGAATAAAGTTGTGTATGTGAGTAATTAGTCAGTGGTCCCTTCAAACGGTCTTAAGCTAAATCCGTCTAAATGTCAGGTAGTCAATTTCCTTTTTGACCTAGAGCAACTAGCCAGCTCACATGGGCCCACTATCATTGACGGCATAGAGGTTGAAACTGAATCTAATGTCAAGTACCTTGGACTGAGTATTTCCTTTGAACTTACGGATCCTCTCACATCTTGCTAGTTACTGGAAGGATGTTTCGCTCAACGTTCCTCGTTAGGAAATTACGGCAGTCTGATATAAAGCAGTCTTTGCTCTCTCAGTCTGTCATTTCTTGTATTCTACCCATTCTTCCTTAGTGCTCCCCACTAATGTTTCCTGGACTACTTAAGAAAGATTTTGCTTTGGTGAGAAGGGCACTAAAAGCTGTTCGTTGGTGAAGTAGGATATCGTTAAACCAACTGGATTACACTATTGTGGACAGACATATAATGTCATGTAAGAAACTAGCGAATACTATATTGTCAGACCCCGAGCATCCTCTCTATACGCAGCTCTCTCCTCGCATTTCATCTGGTAGAACTAGAAGCAGCTATAGGAGGCTATATGCTAGGACTGCCAAGTGCAAAACTCCACAATACCTTATCTGGCAAAGCTGTTATGTGGTGAGAAATCCGTTGGGTATGACATGATCAACTTACTGTGGCACTCTAACAAATAGTTTCCCATTAGTTTTGTTTTCATTTCTGTGTTACTTTTATATTGTTGTTCACATGTTCTATTACACACTAATTTTATATTTCATATTCCTGTGATGCATTGTTTAAAATATGAATGGAACACTATTCTTTCTTTTGTTACTTTTAATTTATCTATTTTATTTGTTGTTGTTGGATTTTGTTTTTAAAATCTTATAAAATTTATGGGGTAATTAGATGCAATATTGTAATACACGTTGAAAATTCCATAACTTTACCACAAATACTGTTTGGAATAATGCTTCTATTATTACTATTATTATTATGAACATTCAAGTTTCTCATCATCCTACCGTGTCTTTCCAAACCATCTTCCTTTTCAATTCACAGTGTCATTTTGTTTATTTGAAATTTGACCACGAATAGTTTTTGAATTTTCCCAACAATTTCTTATGAATTCACACGAATGTACAGTCGGCCATCTGGAAGATAACATAGTCGAAAAGAATATTTTCTTCTCTGCTACTGTCTTTGTAATAATTCCCATTATCATTTTATCGTTGACGAAGTGTCGGAGCGAATTCACTTTTATCTGGAGAGTTGTCTGTCTTTGTGATCTTTGCATTAACCAACAAAGTAAAGTAGCAGTAATACGACGAAAATATAACGTAAGTGTTACATTAAGGGTAACATAAGAACCGAAGAGAATACGGATAATTTTGATATGAGAACAATAGGATAATTGTTACATGCCAAGCTGACAAGGTCCGCCAATAATGGTGCGAATTTGTAAACGATTTAACAAGCATTCTGTTGACTGTAACAGCATTTATTATACTCAAATTAAATCGGTGAATAAGCTTGACGCGATTTTCGATTGCTACGCTGCATTCACGTAGCTACATAAAACTCTTATTTCTGTAGAATTTCTTGCCAAGAAGTGGCAAATTATTATTGTAATTATTTGCCTTTCAAACACCGAATCTATGGATATAATCTTGTTGTCTGATAATATCTATAACTATATGCTTGACATTTTGCTTCCGTCTAACACTAACCAATATCTTTAATTGTATATATTGATGGATTTACATGTTCAAGTTGGCTCAATTCAGTGAGTCTATGATTTTGGTATCATTTTGGTTAACTGTATCTGGCTGTGATAATACTGCTAGGGTTATTTTTTTCTTGTTGTTGTCGCTTGTTACTTTTTCTGTTGTGGATTATTTTCTTTTTACTGGTGTTCTTCTGATTGATTTATTCCGTGTTTTGCTGGTTTTTAAGGTGGGCATCCCACAAAGTCGCTTATCTATAAACTATATTTTATTATAACAACCCTCCCTCTCAGGCGTGAGGCTAGCAACTTCACCTGTAAACAAAGTTGCTACAGAAACTTCAGTACGATGAATCTACTTGCGCTGAAAGAAAAAGTCTGTGTGAGGACATGGAACATCCACATCATGCATGAGACTGGTTAAGCTTCTCAGATTGCAAACGAGATGAATAGAGACGGAATTCAATTGCTGAGAATATGTGAAAGCAGATGGAACAGGAATGGATTCATCACATTGTCAACGGGAGAGTCAGTGTTCTACTCCTGTCACCCAGGAGACCACCACACGCACACACTAGAGAGAAACTTGGAGAATCTGAACTTCGCCGATGATTTATGTCTGATTTCCCACAAACTGCAAGATATGCAAGTGAAAAGCGACAAGTTGGCAGAAGAAGCATCAATGATCTGAATTCAGGTGAATATTGAGAAAACAGAGGTGATGAAGATTCCTGGATAACAAGAACAACAACAACAGACAACAATCAGCATAAATGAGAGGAACCTGAAAGAAACAACCTCCTTTACCTACCTGGGGCGCATCTTCTCAACAACAGGCAGAAATGACAAGGATATCGAATAAAGGATCGGGAAAGCAAGACAAGCTTTCATCACTCTCAAGTCTGTTTGGCGATCAACATCACTCAGCATGAAAAATAAGGTCCGGATTTCTAACTCCAATGTGAAGTCACTGCTACTGTACGGATCAGAGACTTGGCCAGCGCGTCATAAAGAGCATCTCAAACAAACTACAGACCTTCATTGACAGTTGTCATCCCTCAATAATCAAGATCAGATGGTCGAAAAATATCAGCAATAAGGACCTGTTGGGGCGAACCGACCATGTACCGATTGTTCCACAAATCAGCAGAAAGAAATGGAGATGGATTTGCAATACTCTAAGGAAGCCATCAAGTGGCATCACAAGACGAGCCCTCGGTTGGAACCCGAAATGGAAGCCGCGAGTTGGTCGTCCAAGGGTGAATTGAAGGAGATCGTGTGAAGAGGAGATGAAAGCATGTTGGCAGACTTGGAGCCAGGTGAAAACTATAGCAGAGAACCAAACGCAATGGAGACGCACGGCTGAAGCCTAATATTCCTCTAGGAATTAAAGAAAATAATAAATAATAGTAGAAAAGTGTAATCGACACAGAGGGGGTTATTCTAGTGTGTAATTTTATGGGCTAATCACATTCAAACATGATTTGTAAGTTTCAGTTTGCAGGGATTTGGTGGACTGTTCGGAGGATTTCATGATGAGCTGATATTCTATTGAGGAGTACTGGAAAACCTTCATGGAGTAATGAACAATCACTAGCTGATAATGATGATGATGCTGACTGGTTACAGTCTAGCAGTGTCATGAAGTGAGCTTTTGAATTTGTTCACCAGTTGACTAGTCAACACTTCTGGCCACCTTCCACATCGTGACCGATCACCTTTGTCTGTTTTCACATCCTCCAGTCTACTTGTATTCGTATTGACTGTTCCCGTGACCTGAAGTTTGACCAAATTAACCACATCTTCAGTGACATCAAATTCACAGGAGAAGAGTAATCGAAGGACAGAATTCCACATTTGGACGTCTCGGTCATGCGGACGATCATAGGAGAATTAGAAACTGAAATTTGCAGAAAATCAACTCATACAGTTCAAGTACTCAAAAATATTCGCCTATGCATAATGGGAATATGTCATGCACAATAAGTGCAACTTCAGGTCAAGAAAGTAATCCATACGAATGAACCAATGAACTCGTGGAGAAATCGCAAAGCTCACTTCAACACGTTGCAGTAATGGCGGAAGATGTAGCCAAGTATTGCAAAGAAATATTATCAAGTAAACCATCAAGCTCAAGGAACACACCTACATCGAAACCATCCACGTCATCGACAAATCTTCTCTATATTATTGAGGTTACTTTGAACTGAAAAAATAACCATTAGATCGGTCAACATTTTTGATGTAAAGTACCACATATTTCTGTAGAAGCGATGATTGAAAAGGAATTTATTTCTTCGCTCAATCTGTTGGTTTTTTCTCTAAATGCGTAAATAGGAATCAGGAAAATACTTGATTGACTGGTCGTATCTCGAAGAGTCATCAGTGGTTATCCTCTTAGAATTTATCAACTGGAGTCTTTCTCTCACTTCATTGTATTTACCCGGTAACTGACATTGGCAATATATTACTGATTTCTGTTAAGTAGTGAGATGTATACTATATGAATTTTGCATAATTGATTAACTTGTGTTATTGGTTATTTAGGTGCAGTAATGCTTATTTCATAAGGTATTTCTCGAAGAAAGCTGTTAGCCACGGTAGCTGTACACATGCATACGTGCTCAAAAACCCTTAAAACATTGGAATCCTCACAGACAACCCTGATATTTGTTTATATACAAGAATGATGTTTCATAAAGCATGTACAATGGATCGTCGGTTCTCATCAGTTGTTCGAAACTTCAATTTAGGAACAGAACAATGTCAACATACTTCCAAATATAACATAATATCAGTTGACAGGAGACTCCGAACTTGACAAACAGTGCTGACAAATCACAGTTCTACAGTGTATACACACAAGGTTCAAGCTTACACAAAATATACAAAGTCACTGAAGACTTGGCTATAATGGCAAAGGAGTCACGCAATAAGATTATTAGTGAGTATTAAGTTGACTTGGTACAGGTACCCAAATGCCCACACCTCAAGGGAACAAACGCTTCCAATAAGGCCACTGGCAGGTGTCCTGTCGATACGAGTAACAAAGTGGGAGTCACGAGTTTCTCAAAAATTATCAATTACAAACAAAATGGTTCCATTCTCCTCAGTTTCGATAAAGCAATGTCTATCAATCTCCTCACAGCTAAATAAGAAAGAAGTAGTTATCAGCGCACTTTACTCTGATAGCTGGATGTCTTTATTCTTGGTTTCGTTTGGATGCTCTATCTTAGGCTTTGATCTATTCCACTTCACTTGTCTCTTGTTCCTGTGCATCACACAACATATTGGATGTGTTTACATCAGCTATTTGACAATGATGAAGGAATCAGAGGTGGATGACATTTCAAGCAAAGGATGAAAGCCACTGGAAAACGATTCGGTTGATACTCTTTATTAAGAATAATAACAATTCGCTCTATTTCAGAAACAGTACTAGTGATACATTGTGGAACTTTCAGCATATATCTACAATATTTGCATCTGAATTTTACTATTTAACATTTAAAAGGAGGATTTCAAAAAATAAATATGACGACAACAACAAAGTAAAGACAAAATAATATTCTTAGAAAAATGCGAAAAAATACCAAGAAGTAGAAATGAATATAAACAACATAAAATAACATCTCAGCATTTGGTACTGGAAGATATGATATGATTATGCATGGTGACGGTAAACCTGCAGTCATACAGGAAGTAATGAAATGATATTTAAGAATGTTTATCGCCAAGATGATCAGTTAATTTGGTTGAAGCAACATTAAAGTACAAACATAAAATAACACATCAGGGTTGTTTTGTTCCTTTATTGTCAGGTCGAATGCGGTGTTTCTAGTAGTAGTGTGAGTAATCCTGCATAATACAAAATATTAAGATGGTCACAATAGCTTTCACAACCAAGATTGTCAGTCAATATTGCCGAACAAACAATAACCACAAAACTAATATTACATGATGGTTAACGACAGGCCAATTTTGTAATACTCGTATTGCTAATATAGTCGGAACCAGTAGAAAACAAAAGAAGGATAGAGTAAAGTACAAAAATGTAAGCAATGTTGATAATTTAGGTAGCTAAGTGTTTCGCGCTTAACATCGTCTCTGTCACTAAGAACATGGGCCAAATATAGTATCGTTGAATTTCTGTTCTTGGTTGTACGAACAAAATTTATTTTATACTGATTTCTGATTCTACTTGATGACATACAAGGAGAGAGTTGGGAATAGAAGCGGGTGTTGGGGGTCAGAGAGTATGGCTTCAGAACATTTCACGAATGGATTCAGATGCCTTTCAACTAATGTAGTGACGAGCTGACTGAGCTTTTCAAATCACCTAATAACTACCTTCAACATCCTCCTCAGGATGGTATAGTCCTTTTTCAGTAGCCCAGGAAAGGCTGACGGCGAGAAGTAAAGTAGAATAGGTAAGATACAAGAGTTGACGAATTTAGAAAGTGGAGGTTAGGGGAATCTAAATTGTCTAAGTCTCTTAACGCAGTAGGTCAGACAAAACACCTTCTTAGAAATCGTTAGGATATTAGATGTTCAAGTAAGGTCGGAAGACAAAAGTAGACCGAGGTATGTTGCATTAGACTTGGTTTCAGTTTTAGTAAACTCAATGTTACAGGCTTCCTGAGTAATTACTAGTGTTTGTAGATCTCGTTTATGCCTAAAGGAGAAGTCAATGGTCTGGCATTTTGAAAGATTCAACATGAAGCCGGATGTTTTAGATCACTGACTGATGTCCGACAGGAAGCTATTTAATTTGAAACAGTCTGACTGAGACTTAACGGGAAGCGAAACAGTCATGTCATCTGCATATTTGACGAAGTTGATTTCGTCTGAAAGAGGTAAGTTATGTTAGAAGAAGGAAAAGAGAAACGGAGAGAGAATAGCACACTGAGGAACTCCACCTTCAGTAAGCGAAGGAGAGGGAGATACGCCATTATATACCATGTACTGCATCCTACTAGAGAAGTAAGAGTGCAGCCAGTTGATATACCAGGACTCAGTTTGTGTAAGGCTAACCTTGTTTAACAAAAGGCCACTAGGTACAGAGTCGAAAGCAGATGTATAATCAAGGAACGTGCAACGGAAATATTTGAACCCTTTATCGAAGGAGGATATAATGTTGTGATGAAACACAGCAGCAGCGTCTAAAGTACTTCTACCCTGTTTGTAAGCAAGCTGCTTTGGATCGTTTGAGAAGCTTAGGGAGAGAGCAAATTTCAGTAACAACAGTTTCTCCATTAGTTTCAAAAGGGACAGGTAATAGCGATATGTCTCAACTTAACATTATTACCAGAACCTGATTTGTGTACAGGGATGATTTTAATATCTTTCCACAATGAATATACAACATTTTTTTAAAAAAAATTGAAAATGTTTGTAAGTGGGTTCCTTAAAATATCAGCACATTTCCTTAGGACAATGGCAGGTATACCATCAGGGCCCAGACTCTGATATGTTTTAAGAGATTTGAAAAATTTAAGAACATCAGAAGTTTTAAAACTATGAAAGTCACTGGTCATGTTATTTGTTACATTGAAGCTAAAAGGTACATTGGGAAGGCGGATAAAAGATCTGTTAAGAGTATTTACATCAGTAGAGGGGGCACACGTACTGTGCGTGCTACAACCTGTAATTTCTCTGAAAAGCATCCACATGTTTCCTGGAGTTTTACATGACAAAATTCTTTGATTATAAAAATTGTTTAGCCTCTTGATTTCGGATTTATTTTGAGTGTTTATCCTCCTAAAACGAGATTTGCCCTTGGTCTTGTACAGTAAATCTTCTTCTCTTTGAAGCTTTTCGAGATGAGAGGAAGAGAAACGGTCCATTCTTTTGAAAAGCGTCTGTTTTGGACAGCATACATCAAGGCAGAATTAAAGATAGTCAGTAAGATAGGAAATAGTATCATCCAGTGTGTGTTCTGTGAAAAGACCACACTTTGTTTCATTTAACATACGTCTTGGCTTGCGCCTACGTATTAGTTTGAGCATATTTCCTTGTGAGTAACTTCTTTGTTGTGTTTTTTTAGACAGATTTGAGAGGATATTACAGTGAGATCTGCTATATATCTTAGATAACATCTGAATAAAACATTGATCAGACTTCATTATAGGAGCATGTCTGCGTGCTTCATACATGTCCGCATCATTAGTGAATAATAGATCCAGTGTTTTATCAAGTCGAGTTAGAGATTTAACAATGTTGACATGACCTAATGATTCAAGAAAAGAACAATCGCATGTATTGACAACTGTGATAACTGATAAAGAGTTTTCGAGATGTGTAACAGCGAATGGTGTGAATTCATCGACAAAATCAGATAGATCCGAGGTGGAACAACCAGGAGTAACATACATGTTTCAGATGAGGACGTATTTAAACTTGGATAAGTGTTTCGGACGACATTTGACAGTTACACAATCAATAAAGCTACTGAAGAAAGAAAAACATAAATTATTGAATTTGACCACTGAGAATGAATGAAGGTTGCGACGCCTCCACCTCTTTTCTTTCTAGAGCATATTCAATCTTGTCTAAACAATGTGAAACCATTTAGAGAAACCAGGTTATCGTCATAAAGATCATGGAGCCATGTTACTTGTAACGCAACAACCGCAGTATTGTGATAAGTATCAGATGATAAGAGACACTGTAGATGCATAATTTTGTTCGGAAGTGAACGGCAGTTTTCTGTTTTCTTACATTGCTTGCCCCATTCTGATGTAGCCAGTTTTCCCAAGTACATTCATTCAAGTTTCTCATCATCCTACCGTGTCTTTCCATAAAATCTTTCTGTTCAATTCACAGTGTCATTTTGTTTATTTGAAATTTGACCACGAATAGTTTTTGAATTTTCCCAACAATTTCTTATGAATTCACACGAATGTACAGTCGGCCATCTGGAAGATAACATAGTCGAAAAGAATATTTTCTTCTCTGCTACTGTCTTTGTAATAATTCCCATTATCATTTTATCGTTGACGAAGTGTCGGAGCGAATTCACTTTTATCTGGAGAGTTGTCTGTCTTTGTGATCTTTGCATTAACCAACAAAGTAAAGTAGCAGTAATACGACGAAAATATAACGTAAGTGTTACATTAAGGGTAACATAAGAACCGAAGAGAATACGGATAATTTTGATATGAGAACAATAGGATAATTGTTACATGCCAAGCTGACAAGGTCCGCCAATAATGGTGCGAATTTGTAAACGATTTAACAAGCATTCTGTTGACTGTAACAGCATTTATTATACTCAAATTAAATCGGTGAATAAGCTTGACGCGATTTTCGATTGCTACGCTGCATTCACGTAGCTACATAAAACTCTTATTTCTGTAGAATTTCTTGCCAAGAAGTGGCAAATTATTATTGTAATTATTTGCCTTTCAAACACCGAATCTATGGATATAATCTTGTTGTCTGATAATATCTATAACTATATGCTTGACATTTTGCTTCCGTCTAACACTAACCAATATCTTTAATTGTATATATTGATGGATTTACATGTTCAAGTTGGCTCAATTCAGTGAGTCTATGATTTTGGTATCATTTTGGTTAACTGTATCTGGCTGTGATAATACTGCTAGGGTTATTTTTTTCTTGTTGTTGTCGCTTGTTACTTTTTCTGTTGTGGATTATTTTCTTTTTACTGGTGTTCTTCTGATTGATTTATTCCGCGTTTTGCTGGTTTTTAAGGTGGGCATCCCACAAAGTCGCTTATCTATAAACTATATTTTATTGTAACAACCCTCCCTCTCAGGCGTGAGGCTAGCAACTTCACCTGTAAACAAAGTTGCTACAGAAACTTCAGTACGATGAATCTACTTGCGCTGAAAGAAAAAGTCTGTGTGAGAACATGGAACATCCACATCATGCGTGAGACTGGTTAAGCTTCTCAGATTGCAAACGAGATGAATAGAGACGGAATTCAATTGCTGAGAATATGTGAAAGCAGATGGAACAGGAATGGATTCATCACATTGTCAACGGGAGAGTCAGTGTTCTACTCCTGTCACCCAGGAGACCACCACACGCACACACTAGAGAGAAACTTGGAGAATCTGAACTTCGCCGATGATTTATGTCTGATTTCCCACAAACTGCAAGATATGCAAGTGAAAAGCGACAAGTTGGCAGAAGAAGCATCAATGATCTGAATTCAGGTGAATATTGAGAAAACAGAGGTGATGAAGATTCCTGGATAACAAGAACAACAACAACAGACAACAATCAGCATAAATGAGAGGAACCTGAAAGAAACAACCTCCTTTACCTACCTGGGGCGCATCTTCTCAACAACAGGCAGAAATGACAAGGATATCGAATAAAGGATCGGGAAAGCAAGACAAGCTTTCATCACTCTCAAGTCTGTTTGGCGATCAACATCACTCAGCATGAAAAATAAGGTCCGGATTTCTAACTCCAATGTGAAGTCACTGCTACTGTACGGATCAGAGACTTGGCCAGCGCGTCATAAAGAGCATCTCAAACAAACTACAGACCTTCATTGACAGTTGTCATCCCTCAATAATCAAGATCAGATGGTCGAAAAATATCAGCAATAGGGACCTGTTGGGGCGAACCGACCATGTACCGATTGTTCCACAAATCAGCAGAAAGAAATGGAGATGGATTTGCAATACTCTAAGGAAGCCATCAAGTGGCATCACAAAACGAGCCCTCGGTTGGAACCCGAAATGGAAGCCGCGAGTTGGTCGTCCAAGGGTGAATTGAAGGAGATCGTGTGAAGAGGAGATGAAAGCATGTGAGCAGACTTGGAGACAGGTGAAAAATCTACCAGAGAACTGAACGCTGTGGAGACGGCCGACTGAAGCCAAATTTTCTTTTAGGAATTTAAGGAAATAATAATAAAAATTTTAATCGACACAGGAGAGGTGATTCTAGAGAGTAATTTTATGGGCTAATCACATTCAAACACGATTTGCAAGTGTCAGTTTGCAGGGATTTGGTGGACTGGTCGGAGGATTTCTTGATGTGGCGATATTGGTTAGAGAACCACTGGAAAATGTTCATGGAGCAATGAACAATCACTGGCTGATAATGATGATCATGCTGACTGGTAACAGTGTAGCAGTGTCATGAAGTGAGCTTTCAAATTTCTCCACGAGTTGACTAGTCATCTCTTCTGGCCACTTTCATCGTCATGACCGATCACCTTTGTCTGTTTTCACATCCACCAATCTACTTGTATTCATATTGACTGTTCCCGTGACCTGAAGTTTGACCAAATTAACCACATCTTCAGCGACATCAAATTCACATGAGAAGAGGAATCAAAGGACAGAATTCCGAATTTGGACCTCTCAGTCATGCGGACGATCATAGTGAAATTAGAAACTGAAATTTGCAGAAAATCAACTCATACAGTTCAAGTACTCAAAAATATTCGCCTATGCATGATAGCAATATGTCATGTAGGACTTCATGCAACTTCGGGTCAACAGAGTAATGCCTACGAATACAAAATGACTGGAGGGTGTGGAAATAGATAGGAGCAACCAATCACATTGAATTTCACCTGTAGATACGACTAATGAACTCGTAGAGAAATCGCAAAGCGCACTTCAACACGCTGCAGTAAGGTCGAAAGATTAGGCCAAGTATTGCAAAGAAATATTATCAAGTAAACCATCAAGCTCAAGGAGCACACCTACATCGAAACCATCCACGTCATCGAAAATTCTTCTCTATATTACTGAGGTTACTCTGAACTGAAAAAATAACCATTAGATCGGTCAACATTTTTGATGGAAAAATACCACACATTGAAAAGGAATTTATTTCTTCGCTCAATCTGTTGGTTTTTTCTCTAAATGCGTAAATAGGAATCAGGAAAATACTTGATTGACTGGCCCTATCTTGAAGAGTCGTCTGCGATTATCCTCTTAGAATTTATCCACTGGAGTCTTTCTCTCATTTCATTGTATTTACTCGATAAGTGACTGTTGAATGACATTGGCAAGGTATTACTAATTTCTGCTAAGTAGTGAGATGTATACGATATGAATTTTGCATATTTGATCTACATGCATGATTGCTTATTAACTGCACTAATGCTTATTTCGTGAGGTACTTCTTGAAGAAAGCTGTTAGCCACGGTAGCCGTACACATGCATACGTGCCCAAAAACCCTTAAAACATTTGAATTGTTTCAGTCACACCTGATATTTGTTTATATTCAAGAATAAATTTACTAAAGCATGTACAACGGATCGTCGAGTTCTCATCAGTTGTTCGAAACTTCAATTTAGGAGCAGAACAATGTCAACATACTTCCAAATATAACATAATATCAGTTGACAGGAGACTCCGAACTTGACAAACAGTGCTGACAAATCACACTTCTACAGTGTATGCACGCAAGTTTCAAGCTTACACAAAATATACAAAGTGACTACAGACCTGGCTATAATAGCAAAGGAGTCAGGCAATGAGATCATGAGTAAGTATTAGGTTGACTTGGTACAAATACTCAAATGCCAACACCTCAAAGGAACAAACGCTTCTACTAGGGGCATTGGCAGGTGTCCTATCGATACGAGAAACAAAGTGGGAGTCACGAGTTTCTTTAAAACTTTAATTATAAACAAAATGGTTCGATTCTCTTCTATTTCAACAAAGCAATGTCCATCAAACTCCTCACAGCTAATTTAGAAAGAAGTAGTTATCAGAATAGCTTACTGTGCCAGCTAAATGTCTTTATCCTGGTTTCGTTTGGATGCTCTATCTTAGGCTTTGATCTATTCCACTTCACTTGTCTCTTGCTCCTATGCATCACGCAACATATTAGATGTGTTTACATCAGCTATTTGACAATGATGCAGTAATAATAAGTGGATGATATTTTGAGCAAAAGCTGAAAGCCACCGGAAAGCGATTCGGTTGATACTGTTTAATAAGAATAATAACAATTCGCTCTATTCCAGAAACAGTACTAGTGGTACAGTGTGGAATTTTCAGCACATATCGACAATATTTGCATCTAATTTTATCAAACATTTAAAAGGGTATATCAAAAAACGAATATAAAGATAACAACATAAAACACGAAAAAATAATTTTAAAAAATGCAAAAATATACCAAGAAGTAGAAATGAAAATAAACAACATAAAATAACATCTCAGCATTGGGTAGTGGGAGCTATGATATGATTATGCATGGTGACAGTAAAGCTATAGTCATACAAGAAGTTATGAAATGATATTTAAGAATGTTTATCGCCAAGATGATCAGTTAATTTGGTTGGAACAGCATTTAAATACAAACATAAAATAACACATCAGGGTTGTTTTGTTTTTTATTGTCAGGGCTAATACGGTGTTTGTAGTAGTAGTGTGAGTAATCCTGCATAATACAAAATATTAAGATGGTCACGAAAACTTTCACAACCAAGATTGTCAGTCAATATTGCCGAACAAACAACAACCACAAAACTAATATTACATGCTGGTTAATGACAGGCCAATTTTGTAATACTCATAGTGCTAATATAGTCGGAACAAGTAGAAACACAAAAGAGGGAATAGACTAAAGTACAAACAAGTAAGCAATGTTGATAATTTAGGTAGCTAAGTGTTTCGCGCTTAAAATTGTCCCTGTGACTTAGAACACGGAACAAATACAGTATCGTTGAATTCCTGTTCTTGGTTGTACGAGCAAAATTTATTTTATACTGATTTCTGGTTCTACTTGATGACATACAAGGAGAGAGTTGGGAATAGAAGCGGGTGTTGGGGATCGGAGACTGTGGCTTCAGACCATTTTACGCATGGATTCAGATGCCTTTCAACTAATGTAGTGACGAGCTGACTGAGCTTTTCAAACCAACAGTCCTACCAACTACCTTCAACATCTTTCTCAGGATGGTATAGTCCTTTTTCAGTAGGCCAGGAAAGACTAACAGGGAGCAGTAAAGTGGAAAACGTAGGATACAAGATTTGACAAATTTAGAAAGTGGAGGTTAGAGGATTCCAGATTGTCTTAGTTTCCTAATGCAGTAGGTCATACAGAACACTTTCTTAGAAATCGTTAGGATATGAGGTGACCAAGTAAGGTCGGAAGATAGAAGTAAACCGAGGTATCGTGACTTATCAAGTTAGATTTTATTCGAGAAGCTTTCCAGTAGTATACGAAGAAATTTTCACGCAGCATATCTTTGTTTGTCATTCTCTAGTCGACGAATGATTAGGACACACGCGAAATAAAAGTAAGGTAGATTTGCCACATTTTGTGCATTAATCAATTCAACTGCACCTGTGGTAACAGTTATGTTGGGCGTACTACTAGACAGCTCAGCCAACCAACGTGTCAGTGAACAACAGCCGTCGTCGTTTGGCAAAGGAAAGCCAAAAACAAACCACAGCTCAATTTCGTCACACTTAGTTGATAGAGGTCATGTAGTGGAGAAAACGGGAGCTTTCCCAGTGATGCATCGCATCACAACAAATCTTTCCAGCTGACTTCGTATTCGTCCACTGCACACAGCTGAGGCTATAGGAATTCGAACAACCATTAAACAACTAAAATATGCATTGGGAAGAAGACCGTACAGCCATTATCTCTCACTTATCGGCCAATTTAGACATAATCAACTGATGACTGACTACTCCACCACACCGTACTTATATATTCGACCTCTCTGCTATCATCCATTAATCCTATCACATCTCCATTGAAATGTATTTCATTCACTTTTCTTGCAATCTTGCATCACTTATGTAAGCCAATCAGGGTTAGGCCTCAAGAGATCTAATTGAAATCACAATAATGTTAGTGTTGCTCTAAATGGAATGATGCTCAAATGAAATGTTCAACAAATTATTGTACGAGAAATAACCTGTCAAGATAAGTGTAGTCACCAAATGAAACTGCATCAACCATTGATTTAACAATAATGCAAGTGTAGAAGACAGAATTAGATTCCATATTGGATAAGTTCATCACAAATATGACACAGTGGTGATGCAGTAATAATAAATGGATGACGAGGTTTCATTCATAAATTAATACCGCTTGTAATCACATCAATTCTGACTGACAAGACCTCGGACACGCACATTCACACTGTAACGTTATTCTTAACCTATGTGAAAAGCGAATAACCTGTTACAGTTAAAGATAAATGAAGGAATAAAGTTGTGTGAGTACCTTGATATGATTCTCAGCAATAAACTGTGTCCTTAATATCATCAGTATATAGCACTGGATCACAATGTTTGACTTCATGAAAATCAAATTGCGAATCTCACATTCTCCATAAATCCTTTCTCCTTGAAAAGTCATAGTCACTGACAGTTCACCTCTGCTTATCTGTGCTAATCAAAAGTTACCAACGTCAACTGTTCCTCACCTCATTATGTAAAACATAATTTCGCATGGACAAATTCATTTCAGATTGACGAAAGAGCATATCCAAGCTACTTCTGGCTAATGTATTATACACTCAAATAAAAGAAGGATGAGTGAAAGCACCTTGGATGGTATTTCTGGCTTCATATTTGTGAGTACTCACAGAATCAAAAGTCTCCATTTTCCACTTCGTATGCTCCTGTACATACTACTTTTACACCATATTACAAAATAATGAAAATTTCTTGTGAGCAGCGAGAGAATTAGTTGAAGTTGTTTTCATTATCATCATTATTACTATTCCAACATTTCTATTTTTAATTTTCTCGTATGATTTTTCTCATGTTACTCTGATTCCTCTCAAGGTCACACGTCCTCATTATCTTCACATTCCAATGTGTGAAATACAACAGTGAGATTGGACAAATTTTACTGTATGAGTAGGCTAAGTATCTACTTATTCACAGAAATAAACGAAATTACTCTTTGTGATTGTCTTATGTTAGTTTTGAAAGTAACATCGTGTTTTCCAGTTTTCATCGATTTACTCACATCACTCAGTTCGACTGAAAGAGATACATTCAAATGACTTCTTCTTATGGCTTCATTTCTCAATGACGACAGCCAGAATCATGAACTGTTATAATGAAAATGTGTTGTGATAATATTTGAAATACGTTTTGATTTTGTGAGAAGAAACTATCTGTTTCGGTGTTTGTGAGCACAATGTGTTCTCGTTGCATTAGCCGATTGCAGATGTACAGTTCAATGGTGTTTCAAAAGATTCTTTGAAATTCGTCATGAATTTCATGTGTCAGTGTCAGTTGGTATCGCATTGAGCATAGTTCGGCTGATAGGTAGATGCTGAAACATGTTTCAACAATTTCCTTCGGTTATCGTCACTTGCAAGTAGTGAGTATTCAGTATTGTTCTAATGGAGCTCAATCTTCGAACAGCTAACAAACTTTCCAGTTCTGGTAGAGAAATCTGTGAAAATTATGCTGGAATAACTTAAAACCAGGTTAAGCAGCTTCTAAACGACTGTCAGAAACAGCAGAGTCCATATGCAAATTATCCGAAGTGGTGCTTTGAATGACTCAGCTTCCAACTGTGTTCATTTGAGACTAAGATTTACGATCATCCATTCAATAGTTAGCATCTGGATAAAGAAGTTGTATTCCGGTTTCTGGCTCGACATGTTTTCCATTTCTGTCAAAGGACCTAGATGAATATATGCACCGTACCCCCTCGTGGAATGAGAAATTGAATGATAAGTTGGTCATCTGAGAGTGATATGAAAAGGACTGTGTTAGGCGGAAATGGAAGCTACTGTGCAATCACGCAAAAGAGCACAGTGAGATGGCGAAATGATGCTGACAATCATGTGAATATCTTTATTGAGTTGTCGTTAAACTGTGAATTGTGTGTACATTCACCACATTCATACGTCCAACAGCTGAAAGTCCTAATTTCGGAGGCAGTTTTATGTAACATTTCAATGAAAGCAACGAATTAACTACTTGATTGTTCTGAGGAATCACAATGCTCTCTGTTTTTCAATATCTTTCTTCAATATTAATTCGAAATCATCTTTCCAACCATCTACCAGGACAAGTACACCTTTTCGAGATTATCTTGATGACTAAATGTTTTCATGAGAGAATATGCAATTCGGTCATGCAAAAACAACTTTCATCTCCAAGGAGAATCTACAATAGATAATATAATATATTTTAATACAAAACGAACTCTCCTCGGTTTGCATCGGAGGTGAAAATTCTCATTCCATTATTGCTGATGAAATGCTCATCAGAACTTCTAGCCATTTTCAAGACTGTAAAAACAGCAAAGTGACACTATGAAAACGACTGAAGTATACCTTCTCCCTTCTGAAATACATTCTGTTAATAATAATAATAATTTGCTTTATTCCATAAACACTACTTGCAATACAGAATGGAATTCTCAGCAGTTTTACTTCAGTATTGCATCCAGTTACTACATTAACAAGTAATAGAATTCTACATAGGTTAGGGAAATCTCAGTTCATTATGACAACAACACATTGACATGTCGGTAGCAAAGCCAAAGCTGAACAGTGTTTGAAGGTGTTAGAAAATTAGCAGCTCTCATATTTACTGACGTCAGCGAGAGAAAGAAACAAAGCAGCACATACCGGAAGAAAAAGAGAGAGAGAGAAAAGGAAAAGAGAGAAAGAAAACGTTTAACCTATCAATGATATGAGTTGGAAAGACGAGATCCAGTTGTACTACTGACTATTCAATGAATTAAAGGTGTCACGCCTAATTCTAAATCATTGGTTGGTGTGTGTGAAATAACACAAATATTTCCTCATTCTGTAAACAATTATGCACCTTCACAATCTTGTATGATCAATATTCAGCTGGAACTCTGGTTTCTGATGAAATACACGTGTCTCATTCATTCTGTCACTTTCAGGAATTAACTGATGTGATTAGTTGAACGATGATTCTTGGTTTCGCTTTCTAGTATTTAAATCAAATCACACATAGGTGTTGTGTTTCGATGGTAGACGCTGATTTGAGTGTTATTATTATTTCTAGCCTTATTCTCTTGCGTTCCAAGTGGAACATAAGGCTTCAAAATCATATCTCCGCTTCGTTCTGTTTTCTGCCGTATTCTTCAGCTGTGTCCAGAACTGACCAAACTATCTCATCTCTTCCTAACACGATCTCCCTCATGTCACCCTCCCAAAGACGGCTCACTCGTTACTCCCTATTTAGATTCGAATCGAGCAACGGCCTGGCGTGACATGTTATTTGGTGGCCTCCTCAATCTACGCTCGATCCATCTTTATTAACTCCAACATATTTGTTCAGCGATCGGCTCTTCGCTTGTTTATGCTTATAGTTAATTGTTGCTCATTATTTCTGGCCAGCTAGCCATTTGAACTTCTGTGTGGAGTCACCGAAAGCAGCTGTTGATGAAAGTCTCCAGCTAGCCGTTAGAAATGATTTCCATTACACGCAGTGCGAGTTTCTTACACGCACAGAAAGACTTACTTGACACCGGTGTTGAAAATGCAAATCTTGTTCTTTATGCTGCGTGCGGAAGATTTATTAACTGCTTTCAGGTTGATGGAGACGTATCATGTCTTTCCGATTCTGACTGGCACAGACATCACCACCCGTGACATCCACCTGTGGCTGAAACGATGCTTTCTGGCCAGACACGTGGAGGAGGCGACCTCTGTTAAATCTCTCCAGTTTATGGTGATCGGTTATGGGTATTGCTTCTGTTGATTGGTTATTTTCATCACATCCACCTTCTCTGTGTTCACCTGCAGTCATGTTTCAGCTGCCTGCCAGTTTTTTTCATTCCACCTTCCTGTATTCTTCGAGTTTGTGTGAGACTAAACATTTATCATCCACACACAAAATCCAGATCTTCTAGAGTCTTCTTATGGGTTTCCAAGCGTATTTCTTTCACCTCGCCGCTGTGAACAGTCTGACACATTATCCAGTTTACACTTGTTAATCATTGACACGCAGCAAAGCAAAATAGCTGTTATATGAGGTTGGCAAATACCTAGAGACTGCAGGCAGTGACGTTGTAGAAGTACCTAGATGGACTTCAGGAAATTGTTGGTATTCAGGATTTCCGCTTTCGTTTGAGAATCAGTGTCCAATGCCAGGCAGTTCTGTGCGTGTTACTGACATTGATAGAGGTGGCATTTCTGTTTGACTTTCAGGTGATAGTCGTTTGCAAAGGTATTTCGAGTGATCACCCTATTGTTTGATTTGTTTCTCCACCTTCGTAATCAGGTTGGCTTGAATATCTATTATTGCTTCCATCATCTAGTTTGAACTCTCCTTGGATCGACAACTGGCTATGTGATATGGTTTCCTGAGGAACATTTTACCTGCGACCGGCATGCGTGTTACACATCCGTCTACTACACAGAGCTGTCAACCTCGAGTAAAGCATCTTCTATGTGCCTTCCATCAGTTTGGTTTTGGTCGTTGGAGTTTTCAACATCAGTTCAGACGCAGCTTTCATGCAGAAGATGTACACTTTCATGAATATAACTATAACAGGAAGCAGTAGGTCTTCACTTGTTTACACACAAATGACGTCTCCATTAGTTCACGTTGGTTTGTCAATATTTATAGGCCACGAGATATTTCTCCAAGCAATTTCGTTGTAGCTGACGTTAACTCTGAAAGTGCATGTCGGAAATTATTCCAATGGGATTGAAGCCACCACTCACTGTAATGTGGATGCACAGTGACTCCTCAAATATATCACACCAAATGGAATTGCATTACTAGCTGAACAGTCGACAATCTACTCATGTCAGCCGGATGACAACCACGATAAACACGCTGTTTGGATTGCTATTGTGGTGTCACCAACAGCATCAAGTGAAAACCAATCCCTAACAGAATCGTGATATGAAAAGAACATAAAAACAACCCAAAAGAAGAGAAAAGGGAGGACTTCTACAGCCAATTGCAAGTGGCACTTGACGAGTGCTGCATTTCATCCAGTTCTCTGAAGTCATCTTTAGCTGGATATACGACTGTCTTTCTCAGATCATCCTCAGGTGCAGTCATATTTTCCAATAATTTTGCGTTCTTTTTCTGCATGTTGGTTTTGTAACAGGTGCATGGATGGTTCGCAGCTGGAGATACCGGGTGATTTTCCTCTCTTCCTGAATATCTGATCTTAATCAGGGGGAGACAGAATCTAGTTGAAACATCTGCGACCAACTTTAAGGATTTTCGTGATTCACCCGGCAAGTCTCTAGAGCATATACAGGCTCTGATTATACCTTTGCGTTTGAAACCTAAATTGTATTCCTTATCTCTGCTGAATGACACGTACTTCCACAATGCTTTCTGAATGATGAATAAAGCTTCCCTCAATCTGGTTGGCGATTGCATCGTGATGCGTTTCAACTTAACTTCAGGTGGTGCTGCGTAGGTGAGTCAAGAGATAAGCTCCTCTCCTGTTGACAGAGGCAACTGAATGATGTCGTTCTTTCTGTATGGTTATCTTATCACCCGTCACATCCACTATGTTCACTTGTAGTCTCTTCTTTGCTGTTTGTTCTGCCAGCTATCTGTTGTTGGTGAATCCGTGTTATAAATAGAAACTTGGAGTGGGCAACACAGGCAGATTACTGATGATTTCCCGAAATCACCTCACTGAGTGAGATGAATAAGAACAGGGATTTATTCGCCAAATTCTGCACCATCAGTGATTTTCTTACTGGAGGCAGAGTGTACAAACACAAGGATGCGCACACAGCTACAAGTGCTTTGCCAAATGATCACACTAAATATCATATAAACTCCGTGTGAATTCAAGCAGAGTGGAGGGAAAATCACGAATACATTCAGATGCACAAACATTCAGAACCTGATGGTGTCTTCGCCACACTGAAACTGACGAACGAAGCCACGAAACAGACTTTCCTGGTAGCTATCGTGAAGGAGAAGTCAGAGAGGTCCATTAACATCACCTAGGAGAACTGTGTAAAATGAACACTGCTAATTCGTGAATGCAACATGGACACAATCTTGCTCAGAAATGGTAGGAAATAGTATGCAACCTCGTTTTGACTCACCACGATCAGCTGAAACTGATAAGCAAAAGAAGGAGGGTAACGCAAACGTTCGGCCTGTGTAGAGGTGAAGAGTGGAAGGTAAACCTGGATATTATCTCAAACGCAGTGAACTCAGATTTGGACAAGTGCTCTGGGAATGACGAAACATGCTTTTCACAATAGACCGCTGACTTGAAGGAATTAGGTTGCACGTAAGACAGATCTAAGAACTCTACATGGAAAAACCCGTTCTTTAACCTTGAAGGGGATCAATGCAAATGAAATAGGCAAACGAGAGTGAATGAATTTCACCCAACAGTGAGTTAGAACAAAATTAATCGTCAATAGCTTTTTGGAAGCGGTATATAGATCTTTTCGAATTCTCACTTTGTTTTTGCCATAAACTTCAGAGAACACCATGATACAATATGTGCAGACAGGTGACCTTCGATATCTGAGAGGTGCAATGCAGATACGCAGCACTCAGAACTATTTGTTTTGTCACGCATGTCAAAAAGACATCAGGTCTCATCTCCAATTGTTACCCTTTTCACTGTGGAAAATGACTGAAGGGATACACTGATAGTTTTGGAGTAAACGAGAAAAGCACATTAGCCTACCGAACAGACTACCGACGCCTAGGAAACTGTATTTTGAGTACGGCATTCATAGGTGCATATTTGAATAATCCGTGAGCATACAATATGCCCGAATTTCATGAATGTCCTCCATGCAGGCATTACTCAAGAAGGAGCTACTCAAAGGGTACCAGTCTCAGCAGTAAACTACAAAGTGAATAAGAGCCATCCGACGAGAATGCACGTCCATCTCCTCTGCACTACTGAATCTATAACGGACCAGATATATCAATGGTAGCTGTGCATACAAAGGAGAATTGTTCCACTGACCCTAACATCCCAATGACAAGCTCACTTTTGTTTACCACAAACTTGCTCTTCTTTATTTATTTGTTTGTTTTTATTGTTTGTTTGTTAACTATTCATCACTTTTGCTCTTTCTCTACAACTCTCAGGCAATTTTTTCATATTCTCTTTCTGTTCTATGTGCGCGCTCATGAAATCATATTCGGTGAAACATTCATCTCATAAAGTCACTCCAGTACCACCAGTCAACTCCTCTGAAACGGTGATTCAGGTAATTATGGTTCTGAATAATGACAACTCATCACTTTTGTTTTTGTAGGTCGTGGTTGCAATCGCGACATTTTGAAGATCGTGCGAGGAGGTGACAGATTATGGTCAATTATGAACTCAGCTGAAGATGACGGCAGCAAACAGGACAAAGTCCAGATGCGTCATTCAAGCCCTAATTCCCCATTCAGAACTTTTAACTACCAGAGATTATCACAGTCATTTCGTTTCTGTATTTTAAGAACCCCGTGGCAAATTTGTTATAACTGAAATGAACTGAATAAATCTGTTGCCTATTTGTTACGCCTGCAGCTGCTAATTGCTATAACGGTAATAAACTCGAAGGAAACGTTACCATGCTTAATTTTCCTATGTACCCACAGATTCACTGAACCACGCAAATGACAAAATACAATAGCTGCCTTTTGACTAAGATATTGTATTGCACTATGTAGTTATTGCCCACGCTTAGAGAAACTGTTCACTCTTGTATACTTACTTCCTCTGCTTCTGCATTGCTCTCATTGAATCTCCCCTCGACTAACTGACAGAGATTTTGTGACATAGTGAATGACATTGAAAGCTGTCGGCAGGCTCTGTGGCCTTCCTAAATGTACGCTGAAGGCATTGTATTCACTTTTGGTATGCTACGTAAGGAGGAAACGGAATAAAATATTTTAAAACATGTTGTGAACTTTATGTTGTTTTGATTGAATCGGTTTTCGTCATTATAATTTTTGTCGTTAATTAGAAAGGACTGTAGAGATAGGCGTGAAATGGAGAAGTGGTCTTGAATCTTGACGTTCCACCTGGAACACATATCAATAATGAGAAGTGAAATTATATTTTCTATAATTGATTTGTAAGGATTAGTTTTGTTTTAAGTAGTTGATCACGGATTGATATCAGTTAGAGAACCATTGCAAATCAGGGAGTTATAGAATGAAACAGCTGTTGACTACTCCCTGGAAATATAAAGAGCACTTGGATGAAACAGCTATCCAGTACTCCTTAGTATTCAATAGTTTTTCTAACTGATGTCAATCCTTGATCGACTCGTTGAATTATATTTGCATTTTTCAAATTACTCTTAGTACTATTATTATTGCTGAGATCCATCGAAAACGTGTTGATCGCGCTACGCCATCGCTATTTTGGTCGATATGAGATTGGTTGAGAAAAGTGTTCCTCACTCAACTTGGCGACTGTCACCGAAACACAACACCCATGTGTGATTAAATGTTCATGCTAGAAAGCGGAACCTAGAATTCTCATTCAACGAATCACATCAGTTCATTCCTAAAAGTGATAGAATGAATGAGACACGCGTGTGTCATCAGAAAACAGTGTGCTAGCTGAATATTGATTAAAGAATAGCGTGCACACGTATGATAAGAATTTGTGTTACTGATGCACAACACATACAGAATGCTTAGTACAAGTGTGTTAGTTGAATAGTGCTTAGAAAAGATTATGAGAAGTTTACAAATGAGGTGATTTTGGCAACGCGTAATTGTTTACAGAATGAAGAAATATTTGTGTTGTTTGAGGTCAACATCACGCGTTGTATGTCTTATTTATAATTATTACCATCTCTCATACTTTTACTTCAAAAATAATCTTAATTATAACAATGAAGAAAATAACAACTCTATCGCAAACAGTAATTCTATTAGAAATATGCAATTTTCAGCATGATCAGCTCAGAGATCCAAGAGAAGCGATAGGACTTCAGATAGTGTGTGGAATCAATCGGTTAGATCAGTGGAAAATAACGCTGAATTGCTTGCGTCACTATCCTGCACTACCATACTGGTCTAAATCACTTGTTGCACATGAGACAACCTCATTCTATCAAAATTCAATTGCCATGTATAATTTCCACATGTGTTATGCACAAACTTACTTCAACCTTCGTCATGAAGTAAATATCTTCAATGTAAACACCTTTTGATTGAAACTGTTCACAAGATGAAAGATGAAACTGGTTTATTTGAAGTCAACTGATGGGTGTGAATAGTGTGAAAGTGAAGTCAATCCGATATGGAGCAGAAACCGGGATATTTCATAAACTGGAAGGCGTTTGTCAGATAATCGTACGCGAGTAGCATCTGAACAAAAAGATTCGATGTATGTCCTCTGCGTCAGTTTAACTTGACAATTAGGCCATAGAATTTAGAATTCATGAAGATATCATGTTCAGTGAAGGTCATCGGAGAACTGCACTTCATCACCAAAGTGTTTCATTACCCATCTTGAAATCCAGGCTTCTCATGATATGTCTGATATCACTATGGTTGACTTCACATACCCTTGCCATTTCACCTATCACACACAGTTCACAGTTCACCTTAGCTTCTCGATATTCGGTTCATCTTAAATTGACTAATTCTACGTGCGCTTATGTCCTCATGAAACTCACCTTTACTAATGCATATCAAGTGGTGATCAGTCGGAGTATTGCATATTAATCATCACCCAGTCCTTGAAGTCACACATCCTTATTGTTAAATTCATGTTGAAAGACATCACAAGTGATTTCGATTTACTTGAGTGTTGGGGAGTGTAATAGTGAGCTTTGAGGCGGGACTCCGTTTTAATTAATATGGCTGGTAAAAATTGTTTTTATATGCTGAATTTCGTTTCACACTCAACACCGAAATCCAGGAGTAAGTGCTTAAAATACATTTTTCGGTTTTCGTAGTGATGTTTATTATTGATATTCTCTTGTGTTAGGAGTAGAATATAGGGCTTCCACAACATATCTCCGCTTCGTTCTGTCTTCTGCCATCCTCTACAGCTGGGTCCACGAATGATCAAACTCTCTCATCTTTTCCTCACACTACCTCATCCACGTCACTCTCGCAAACACGACCCACTAGTTCCTTCTATTCGAATTCCACTGGAGCGATGGCCTGACGTGCGATGTCATTCGGTGGCCGCTTTAATCTATGACATATCCACCCCCATTTACTTCTACATATTCGCTGATCGATCGGCTCACTCCTGAAGGTGTGATCTCAGTTAGAATTTTCTGTTGCTTATTGTTTCTAGCCAGGTGAACATTTGATCTCCAGTGTGAAGCCAGAGATGAAAGTCTGCAACCTGTTGGAAATCCTCTCCGTAACACGCTGGTCAAGTTTCTGTCCTGCCTGAAAAGACTGACTGCACATCGGTGTTGGAAATGCAAATCTGGTTCCTCATTCTGATTGCAGCAAACGTCCACTTTGATAATGGCATATCTCGACTTTCCGACTTTGTCCTAATTTGACACCTTCACACGGTGGTTACTTCTGTTGAATCTCTCCCGTTGATGGCGATTGGTGCTGATTGTTGTTGTTGCGGTTCGTTGATATCGTCATCAACTCCGTCTTCTATATGTTCACCTGGAGTCCTGTCTTCGCTGCCTGCATCTGCCGCCAGTCTGTTGCTTTTCATCCGCCTGCAAGTATTCGAGTTTATGCGATACAAGACATATAAAATAAACTGCTGCTACTGCTGCATTCAACATAGAACTTGGCACCGAGGTGCAGCAGTTCGAGTTGCCAAGTTCCAAAGAGCACACAAAAGTAGACAGGAATATGAGAGAAGGGAATCAATAGAATTTAGATAAGTATAAGAGTGAAACAGAATGAGTAATGGTAGAAAGGAATATGAAAGGTTAAAGAGACTGAATACATCTGCGCCATTGACAACGATTTTGAGCCATGTCACCTATTGTCTCCAGCCATTGATTCTTAGAGTCCCGAGGGCGGGCCCCAACCCGGAAGTCTGCATCTTCCTGCCTGACTCAGTTTAACTGTCAAAGATTTCTTGGATTGATGAGGCCATGTTTTTGTTTGGCCACCACTTACTCTTTTCCAACCTGCACCTATATCAGCTAGTAATGCCCGTCGAGGGAGGCGATGGCTAGGCATGCGCAGCACGTGACCTAATCATCTCAATCTATGTAACTTCATAGCCTCTTCGATTGATTTTCCCTCTTTGCCCAACGCTCCACGCCTAACGTCAACATTACTTACCTCATTATACCACCTAACGTGAGAAAGAGATCGTAGACATCTGTGATCAAAAACAGACAATCTCTTCATGTCTTCAGCTCTCAATGGCCACGTCTCACTACCATAGGGAAGGACGGAGCGAACTGATGAGCAGTATACACGTCCCTTTTTTGATAGCCGAATGTCACGACTACGCCAGAGACGGTGTACGTTAGCGAAAGCAGCCCGAGCTTTCTGGATCCGTGCTGTGATTTCGTCACCAATCAATCCGCTGGTGCTGATAAAACTTCCCAAATAGGTGAAGTGGTCGACATGCTCTATCACTTCACTCCCTATCACTAAGCTAGGAGTTGACGTAGTCCAGTCCTGTAGCAGCATCTTAAATGTTACAGGGGCGAATCGCATGCCAAACATACAAAGATTGCTGCTCAAGGTGTTCAGAAGACTGTGCATTTTCTCAGCGTCCTCCCCTAACAGGACTATGTCGTCTGCATATTCTAAGTCTATAAGACTATTCCATGGTAACGAGTTGATTCCTAAGTCGTTTAGTTCAGTTAAGGATACTTCCATTAGCATATCTATGATGAAGTTAAACAGAAAAGGGGAAAGTGGACATCCTTGACGGACACCACTGCTTGTTATCAATTCAGATGACAATTCCTCATAAGCCCTTATACAGCTACGTGAGTTTGAGTAGAGTGCCTTGATTAGTGCAATGTACTTTCTTGGCACTCCCTTCACAGTCAAACATTGCCATAGTACCTCTCGATCCACGGAGTCGAAGGCCGCCTTTAGGTCAAGAAATATGGCAATTGTCGGACGCCTCAACGTGTGTCTATGTTCTAGGATCTGTCGGAGAGTGAAGATATGATCTATGCACCCTCCACCTGGCCTAAAGCCCACTTGATTTTCCCTCGTTTGTTCCTCCCGAGTTCGGCTTAGTCTGTTCATGATTACTGAGCCTAGGATTTTAGAGACTATGTCCGTTAGGCTGATTCCTCTATGATTATCACATGAGGACTTGTCGACCCTCTTGAATATTGGTATGATATATATGATATATAATATATAATATATATATATATATGATACATATATAATATACATGTATTTATGATATATTTATATATATGATATATAACAAACACGCATAGTCCACATCTTCTTGAGTCTTCCCATTGTTGGTCCAGCGTATTCCTGTCTCCTCGATCCTTGTTCATAATGTGGCACATAATTCAGTCGAACACAATTAGGAATATCATCGGTGATTATAGGCAGTCGGCCTTGTCTTATTCCTGTTTTCACTTCGAACTAGTCACTGACTATTCCGTTGTGAATCACTTGACACGTGTTATTATCATACAACCAGCTGTTGAATGATTGAACCTTGAAGCAGGTTTCCGATTAGTATGCTACTTTCGCTCAGTCACATTACACTCTTATTTTTCTGGCGTTTCTTGCCAATAAGTTGTGGCATTTATTGTAATCATTTGACTTTCGAAAACAGAATCTGCGGATATAATCGTGTTGACTGATAAACCTATGACTAAATGTTTGGCATTTTGCGACTGTTCAACACTGACCAATGTCTATGATTGAATATATTTTTGCACCTGGACATTCAATTCGACCCGAGTCAGTGAGTCTATGGTCTTGATGTCATTTCGGCCAACTGTATTTGACAATGATACGATTGCTTCAGCTTTGCTTTCTTGCTTTCGCCGCTCGCTTCTTGTTGTAAATGTTTCTTCATAAATGTCGCTTCTCCGTAAAGTATATATTCTTGTAACAACATATTTCTCCGGCGTGAGGCTAGCAAGCCCACCCTGTGAACAAAGTTGCTACAGAAACTTCAGTAGGCTGAGCCTACTTGTGATAAAGGAAAAAGTCTGTGTGAGGACAAGGAACGTCCACAACATGTACCAGACTGGCGGGGCTGCTCGGATTGCAAACGAGATGAAAAGATATGATGATCAAGTACTGGGAATATGCGAAAGCAGATGGAATGGAAGTGCATTCATCAAATTGTCAGCGAAAGAGTTGATGTTCTACTCCGGTCACCCAGTAGACAACCACGAGCATACTGAGGCAGTGAGTGGCTATTATGAGGAGAGACGAACGCCGAACTGAGACCAGACAACACAGGCTGAGAACGCATCATGCGTTGAGAGGCTCTTGGAGATATGAATGAAATTGGAGAAGTCTTTCGCTGACTTCCGCGCTTTCAATGAACTAGTGATCGGCAGCGGCGTATAAAAACACAAGGATATCCACGAGGCTACATGGGTGTCGCCAATCAGGTGAACCAAAAACCATAACTGAATTATTTTCAGTGTTGCTCAACGGAGTGGAATATAAGGCTTCGACTACACATTTCCTGGCTTTTGCCTGCCCGCATTATTCGAGTTTGTGTGACACTAAACCTAATTCATCCACACACAAAATCCAGATATTCTGGAATCTTCTTATGAGTTTCCAAGCGTATTGCTTTCCCTCGCCCCTGTGAACAGTCTGACGCATAATTCAGTAGACGTCAGTGTTGAATATCATCACTGATAATAGGCAGCAAGTCAGCTTCTACCCCTGTGATCATTCCAAATGGCTTATTGAGTTTTCCATTGTTAAGTACTTGACACGTAGCATACTCACATATCTGATATATGAGGCTGACAAATACTAGGCAGTGAAGGCCATAGCGTTCAAGTTGTTCTCAGATTATTTCGCGTCAGCGATGTCTGACGAATGCCTTTTCGGAGTCGATGAAGTTAGGGTTGAAGTTTGACTGCCATTCTGTTCTAGGCTGTGTTTGATGACGATGAGTATAGTTGAAATTTGATCAGCACATGATTTGACTTTCTGAACACTGCTTGTTCCGGTGGGTGTTGGAGTTCTACATCCAGCGAATGTTTCATTCTCTCACGGATGATGCAATTCAGTATTTTTCTAAACGCATTTATCCACGCCAATTCTTGCAGGTAAAGAATAAGTCAGCCATTTTGACAGCTTGACAAGGTACCCAGGCTTCCTTCCAGTCGTTAAGCTACTTTCCTTCCTGCCGAAACTTTTTCAATAATTTCGTGAGCACAATAGCTAGATACTTTAGGTTATTTTTTAGTGATTCGAGGTAGAGGAATTCTGTCTCATCCAGCTGCTTTCCCGACTGGAGATCAGTAGACTGATCACATTCAGGAATTCTGCTTCCGTTTGGGAATCAGTGTTCACTGCCATGCAGTTCTATGCGTGCTACTGATGTTGATAGAGGTGGCATTTCTGTTTGACTTTCAGGTGATAGTCGTTTGCAGAGGTATTTAGAGTGATCAGCCTATTGTTTGATTTGTTTCTCCTCCTTCGTAATCAGGCTGGCTTGAATATCTATTATTGCTTCCGTCATCTAGTTTGGACTCTCCTTGGATCGACAACTGGCTATCTGATATGGTTTCCTGAGGAACATTTTACCTGCGACTTCCAGGTAGGTGTTCGTTGAGAGCCATTCTCTGTCTCGTTTTTTTCTTTCTTCCTGGAACAGGTGTACACGTTTTCTTGAACAACACCTCCGTAGACTGAGATTCAATGTTCTTCCACACCAGCTTCCTCAGTGATGCCACGTAGTGTATTCGACTTGTCTCTGCTCCGACCTGTGATGAAGGCATTACTGAGTTTCTGAATGTCCAACTTGAATTGCAGTGACCTATCTCCAGTTGTTTGAAAGGAATTTCACCTTATTCTTGATGTTCCTTTCCACTGTATGATAATGAAATTTTTACCCACGTTTGATCTCTTCTTTCAATATTTGTCTCAATTTCCGTGCCATGCATTTATTATATTTTGTTTTATTATCTGTTTGTATTTGTATGAATTAGTGTGATTCTGATCTTGTACTATTTCCGGGAATTGTTGTAGTGTGATTCAGGTGAACAGAGTTTCGCTTCAACATTGTTTTTAGTATTCTTCTTCATCCACTGTTCCTTCCTACAGGTGAATTATATTTTACAAAAATTCTCTGGAATATCTGCTTTCTGCTCGATCTGTCTGTTGTCGGCATACCTGCCTCACGCTGCTTTTGAGGCTACTGATCGAGTTTAGTGTTCATTTTAGTTTTCTCAATCGGGAATTGTTGTAGTGTGATTCAGGTGAACAGAGTTTCGCTTCAACATTGTTTTTAGTATTCTTCTTCATCCACTGTTCCTTCCTACAGGTGAATTATATTTTACAAAAATTCTCTGGAATATCTGCTTTCTGCTCGATCTGTCTGTTGTCGGCATACCTGCCTCACGCTGCTTTTGAGGCTACTGATCGAGTTTAGTGTTCATTTTAGTTTTCTCAATCGGGAATTGTTGTAGTGTGATTCAGGTGAACAGAGTTTCGCTTCAACATTGTTTTTAGTATTCTTCTTCATCCACTGTTCCTTCCTACAGGTGAATTATATTTTACAAAAATTCTCTGGAATATCTGCTTTCTGCTCGATCTGTCTGTTGTCGGCATACCTGCCTCACGCTGCTTTTGAGGTTACTGATCGAGTTTAGTGTTCATTTTAGTTTTCTCAATCGGGAATTGTTGTAGTGTGATTCAGGTGAACAGAGTTTCGCTTCAACATTGTTTTTAGTATTCTTCTTCATCCACTGTTCCTTCCTACAGGTGAATTATATTTTACAAAAATTCTCTGGAATATCTGCTTTCTGCTCGATCTGTCTGTTGTCGGCATACCTGCCTCACGCTGCTTTTGAGGCTACTGATCGAGTTTAGTGTTCATTTTAGTTTTCTCAATCGGGAATTGTTGTAGTGTGATTCAGGTGAACAGAGTTTCGCTTCAACATTGTTTTTAGTATTCTTCTTCATCCACTGTTCCTTCCTACAGGTGAATTATATTTTACAAAAATTCTCTGGAATATCTGCTTTCTGCTCGATCTGTCTGTTGTCGGCATACCTGCCTCACGCTGCTTTTGAGGCTACTGATCGAGTTTAGTGTTCATTTTAGTTTTCTCAATCGGGAATTGTTGTAGTGTGATTCAGGTGAACAGAGTTTCGCTTCAACATTGTTTTTAGTATTCTTCTTCATCCACTGTTCCTTCCTACAGGTGAATTATATTTTACAAAAATTCTCTGGAATATCTGCTTTCTGCTCGATCTGTCTGTTGTCGGCATACCTGCCTCACGCTGCTTTTGAGGCTACTGATCGAGTTTAGTGTTCATTTTAGTTTTCTCAATCGGGAATTGTTGTAGTGTGATTCAGGTGAACAGAGTTTCGCTTCAACATTGTTTTTAGTATTCTTCTTCATCCACTGTTCCTTCCTACAGGTGAATTATATTTTACAAAAATTCTCTGGAATATCTGCTTTCTGCTCGATCTGTCTGTTGTCGGCATACCTGCCTCACGCTGCTTTTGAGGCTACTGATCGAGTTTAGTGTTCATTTTAGTTTTCTCAATCGGGAATTGTTGTAGTGTGATTCAGGTGAACAGAGTTTCGCTTCAACATTGTTTTTAGTATTCTTCTTCATCCACTGTTCCTTCCTACAGGTGAATTATATTTTACAAAAATTCTCTGGAATATCTGCTTTCTGCTCGATCTGTCTGTTGTCGGCATACCTGCCTCACGCTGCTTTTGAGGCTACTGATCGAGTTTAGTGTTCATTTTAGTTTTCTCAATCGGGAATTGTTGTAGTGTGATTCAGGTGAACAGAGTTTCGCTTCAACATTGTTTTTAGTATTCTTCTTCATCCACTGTTCCTTCCTACAGGTGAATTATATTTTACAAAAATTCTCTGGAATATCTGCTTTCTGCTCGATCTGTCTGTTGTCGGCATACCTGCCTCACGCTGCTTTTGAGGCTACTGATCGAGTTTAGTGTTCATTTTAGTTTTCTCAATCGGGAATTGTTGTAGTGTGATTCAGGTGAACAGAGTTTCGCTTCAACATTGTTTTTAGTATT
Organism: Trichobilharzia szidati; assembly: GCA_944472155.2. Classification (NCBI taxonomy): domain Eukaryota; kingdom Metazoa; phylum Platyhelminthes; class Trematoda; order Strigeidida; family Schistosomatidae; genus Trichobilharzia; species Trichobilharzia szidati. Next base: position 3,718,790 of record OX235271.1, on the reverse strand, counting down.
CTTCTTCATCCACTGTTCCTTCCTACAGGTGAATTATATTTTACAAAAATTCTCTGGAATATCTGCTTTCTGCTCGATCTGTCTGTTGTCGGCATACCTGCCTCACGCTGCTTTTGAGGCTACTGATCGAGTTTAGTGTTCATTTTAGTTTTCTCAATCGGGAATTGTTGTAGTGTGATTCAGGTGAACAGAGTTTCGCTTCAACATTGTTTTTAGTATTCTTCTTCATCCACTGTTCCTTCCTACAGGTGAATTATATTTTACAAAAATTCTCTGGAATATCTGCTTTCTGCTCGATCTGTCTGTTGTCGGCATACCTGCCTCACGCTGCTTTTGAGGTTACTGATCGAGTTTAGTGTTCATTTTAGTTTTCTCAATCGGGAATTGTTGTAGTGTGATTCAGGTGAACAGAGTTTCGCTTCAACATTGTTTTTAGTATTCTTCTTCATCCACTGTTCCTTCCTACAGGTGAATTATATTTTACAAAAATTCTCTGGAATATCTGCTTTCTGCTCGATCTGTCTGTTGTCGGCATACCTGCCTCACGCTGCTTTTGAGGCTACTGATCGAGTTTAGTGTTCATTTTAGTTTTCTCAATCGGGAATTGTTGTAGTGTGATTCAGGTGAACAGAGTTTCGCTTCAACATTGTTTTTAGTATTCTTCTTCATCCACTGTTCCTTCCTACAGGTGAATTATATTTTACAAAAATTTACAAATTCTCGGCATAGCTGCCTCACGCTGCTTTTGAGGTTACTGATCGAGTTTAGTGTTCATTTTAGTGTTCTCAATCAGAACCACGTAGATTTTACGACGAATAATCCTGTTTTAGCTGCCTTTGGAGAGTTTTGTATCTGTGCGTCTCTCAAGTAGGTTGCGATGAGCCAGACCGAATGATGCAATCAACGCTTCTCTGTGTACTCACCACAACGATTCCAATATGCTCGTGAACATACAGGTTAATGATATTGCATATCTATTTGATTGCCTAAAGGATTTTATCATGAGCTGACATCAGTTAGAAAACTATTGAATATCAACAAGGAGTGAGTACTGGACAGTTGACTTCCTCGCCACCCCGGTTTGTGTTTGCTCTTCAGTAGTAGGCACCCACCCGCCGATGAAGTTTGAAACCACGACCTTACAGTTACAAGGCGGTGAGCTTACAGCACATTAAGCAGTCGCTGAGACTCTATTCAATGGTCAGTCAGCGAATTAAAACTTCTGACAATTCTCGCATGATATAGTGTTCAAATTTTTGTACTTGGACCCAAGTCTTGTGATGCAACTTCTAAAGTGAATGACCTGAACATGGAAGTCCTATTCGACGATTTTATTGACCAGATGAAGGTTCTGATCCCAATCTCATGTGACAGTGGAGACCATTCCAAACTAACCATTGATTTGTTATTACCTCAAATTTATTACGTGATGCCAACTTCTACCTCTTTTCATCACTTTCAGTTAGTCATCCCTTCCAGGCTCCCCTTTACATTACGTAATGTGTTTTCCGAGGACAACGTTTACCACTATCCGATTGGTCGAAAGATTTCCTTGTTTAATATCATAACGACTGTACAGCATATGTAGAAATAAATCATCGAAAATAATTTTCTTCGCTGTTTACGCCTTTTTTTATGTTTCGAAAATATCAACAAGTCATCCAGCTTTCACAAGATAAATTTCAAAATACATCGAAAGCAGCTGAAAGAATTGAAGAGTGATAAAAACTTGGTCATCACATGGCCAGATAAGTGTTCCTGAATCATCCTGCATTGAGCTCGATGTTATTCTACGTAGGTCTGCTCACTGTTTGCCCAACGCATCTCCATTTGTTCCTCTATACTTGTTGAGTGATCTGTCACTGGTTGGTTGGTGAATTTTCACCATTGTTAATTGTTTCTAATTCTCCCAGGCTGAACGTCCATTTGATCTTCACGAGTGGATGCCGCAAATGGTGATATCGGTTCGCCAAGGAAGCATGTTGTAAATGTTTTTCTCTACACACAGATTAATGTTGAGATCCGCGTCGAAGAAGTGGCTGATGGACTTAACAGTGGTGTTTAAAATCCAAATTTTGTCGTGTTCACTGCGTTGTTCAGGAGATTTTCGCATTGAACTTAAAGTGACGAATATGTGTCTTTACTTTCCAACTGATGTTTTGACGACGTCTTCCGTGCCGATTGCTTGTAGTTGACAGGATGCTTCCTAGATGATCGACGGAACTAACCTCTTTCAAATTTCTCCTGTTGCTAGTTATTGGCGCAGGGTGCAGCCGCTGTCGTTTGTTTATCTCCATCACTCCCTTCTTCTCTATGTACACCTGTAGTTCTGTCTTCGCTACTTGCCTCTTCAACCAGTTCTTTGGCTTCCGCCTGTATGGCTTCGAGTTTGTGTCAGACTAAACACAAATCATCCACGCGTGAAGTCATCATCATCAACAGTCTTCTTATCGGTCCTGAATATCACTGTCTTCTCACTGTCAGCGCACAGACTGGCGAATATCTAGTTCACCATAAATTGAATATCATCAGTGATAAAACGCAGACAGCCTTGTGTTGCTCCTGTATCCTCTTCAAAAGCCTCTCTGACGTTTTCTTTGTGAATCGTCACCTGACACGTGTCAGTGTCATATAGGTGTTGAATGAGGTTGATATGAATTTGGTTCACCACACTGTATAGTGTTGAAATAATTTCCAATTTACTTCACTTTCAAAGCTATCGACGGAATTGATGTAGAGATTTGTTTTTGAACTTGCGCCATCTGTGTATACGCTATAGAAGTTTAATTTGTCAGCAGTCGCCTGTCAGCTTTCACTATGTGACATTTGGAAGTATATAAACATTGTTCTGTTCACTTACTTCGTTTGTATGCAGGCGAAGAGAAGTTGATGTAGTATTCGCTGAGACTGACTTACTCTGGACAAACTGCTGTTGTCGTTTTTGGTTCATTCAAATGCATACATATAATGAGTTTATCACCTAACAGAATGATGAAGTATTAATAAATGGATGGCGTTTTGAGCAAAAGATGAAATCTGCCAGAAAACATATCGGTAGACTGTGGTTAGAGGAGATCTTCAGAAATATCACGAAAAACAGACTAAAACAATTCCATACAATCAGCTCCGTTTATTAGTTTGAATGAAGAAAAAGCGAACATATTTGCAGGAAAATACGAGGCCGTCTGCATTTCGCGGATTCTCTTCAACTGCTCACATCATAAACAGAATCGAATTTCGAGTTACAAAGTGCCCTCAAAACATAATTTCTCCCACTGTCACTTCGAGTTATAGTGATGACAATAATGATAGTCTGGTGGCCTGTTTGAATCAGCGAGCTGCCTGAATTTCTATCCGGTATATTGCTGCACAAACACTTCTCCATTTCTTCTTATGATTTTATCTATCTAACTGTGTGTTTCCTATAATCACTACATGGACTCGAACAGAGTTTTATCTGCTGCATTACAGAACAAAATATCATATAGATTTGAATATAGCTTCAGACAGAACACCACAGCGTCATACGATGTACTGCCGAATACGATTTTCCTTGAAGATCTTGTAGGAAGAGCAGAGAGTTTGCAGTTTAAATACGCTGCAAATTCCTTACTGTGTGTTAACATAATGTTTAGAATGAAAGGCGTCATTTTGTATTTTTATTTCTAAAAGTAGATAGACAGTCTTGACTACTCATTCAATAACATGACAACTGTAATTGTTTTGTTCATGCGGTTTCGTGTTTTTTCCTGTTGCGTGACATTCCAATTAATTTCGTTTTTCATTCTTAATCACTCAGCTGAACTCATAATTAGGATTCCAGATCTACTTAACTATTTTATCTATGTTATAATTCTACTTTACTATTCACTCCCATTCTCCTCAACTTTTCATCATAATGTGTACTAATTCACTCTATTGTTTGATCCTGTATTTGTCTCCAGTCCATCTTTGTTTCCAAGCGAAATCTGAACTCTGCGTGACTCTCGCTTAATCACATTAGTAATACAAAGCTCCACTTTCACCATAAGAAGCCCGTCTACTCACAGAATTATTGGAATTATGTTGACTGTATTTTCTTCATATAATTCAAAGTGACAGTGGAGAAAAGAATATTCCGACAGCGTTTTGTAACTCTCTGATGTACGCAGATGAAAGAATACATGGAATAAACGATCTGCTATTATCCTGCAAACACGCTCGTTCTTCCTTTGCTCAAATGAAATTAGAAAGTGTGGTAAATTAAAAGAATTATGAAATCACACACTAGATATCTTCAAATGACAAGATCAGCTGCTTTCATCCAATAATATTGCTAACTGATTTATTTATTTATTTATTTAACTGATTTTTTTATTAATCATTTACGACCTAATGACTTTCATATTCCCACGAAATCAAGGAGGACTCATGTGAAAAATGGGCCAAATCTATTCGATCTAACTCGCACCACCCTCTTCACTCACAACTCTACTCTTGCATCTCATCAGGTAAAACCAGAAGCCTATATAGAAAACAATATGCTCGCACCAACAAGTACAAAATCTCAACCATACCCTACTTAACTCGTGTTGTGTGTGATAAAGAAAGCATTAGGCGTGACACATTTATTTCAGTAAATAGTCAGTAGTACAACTGGATCTCGTCTTTCCAACTCATATCATCAATAGTTACAACATTCTCTTTCTTTCTTTTCCTTTTCTCTCTCTCTCTTTCTTTTTATTCCGTTATGTGCTGCTTTGTCTCTTTCTCTCGCTGACGCCAGTAAATCTGAGAGCTCATACTTTTCTAACACCTTCAAACACTGTTCAGCTTTACCGTTGCTACAGACATGCCAATATTCTGTTGTAATAATGAACTGAGATTTCCCTAATCTATGTAGAATTCTATTTATTGATAATGTACTAAGTGGATGCAATACTGTAGTAAAAATGATGAGAATTCCATTCTGTATCACATATACTGTTTTGGAATGAAGCAAATTATTATTATTCTCATACAGCAAATTGAAGGGAAGCACCAGGATGAGTGTCGACGTCAGCGTAACTCTGAATATATGTAGGTTGTAGAAGCTTTCGATAATAATTAATTTTGAATTAAATTTAACAAATCACTTATCTGCTACACTGCTTTGCCTCCATGAATTCAAACTTCATTCAACTGGTGGGTGTGACAGAGTGTGTTTAATATTTGAATTTGTAATAGAAGGTTTTGCGGTGGGCTGTCATCGTCGAAGAATGTGGTGATGTGGGATTTGTCATCAGGTGTCTGTTAGGAGTTTGAGTCTCTTTGATAGAGCATGCGTCAGATACTTCTGAGGGGAGATAGCGTTTTCATCACACAAATTGTCTCCTGTGTTTCTGACACACATGAACCCTGTGATAGATGCAGTCGGATCTGTTGTTTGTTGGCAAAGAAAAGAGTGCAGTGATATACGGGTCACGGACATGAATTCGAATGCAGTTGCTTCAATGTTTTTGGAGAAGGTGATCATGCGTAACATGGACCAAATGGGACAACAGCACGCGAAATGTCATTCTACACGATTTTGAATCAAATAAGTGACTGGATGTCAGTCACTAATTCCAGTATCTTACAGAGTTGCAACAAATATCCACTTCATCACTGACATCAATTAGATACAAATGAATAGGCACACACACACAATTTTATATAGAGAACCAAATTCACTAACCTGTTTGTTCACGAGCATATTGGAATCGTTGTGGTGAGTACACAGAGAAGCGTTGATTGCATCATTCGGTCTGGCTCGTCGAAACGTACTTGAGAGACGCACGGATACAAAACTCTCCAAAGGCAGCTAAAACAGGATTATTCGTCGTAAAATCTACGTGGTTCTGTTCGAGAACACTAAAATGAACACTAAACTCGATCAGTAACCTCAAAAGCAGCGTGAGGCAGCTATGCCGGCAACAGACAGATCGAGCACAGAGCAGATATTCCAGAGAATTTTTGTAAAATATAATTCACCTGTAGGAAGGAACAGTGGATGAAGAAGAATACTTAAAACAATGTTGAAGCGAAACTCTGTTCACCTGAATCACACTACAACAATTCCCGGAAATAGTCCAAGATCAGAATCACACTAATTCATACAAATACAAACAGATAATGAAACAAAATATAATAAATGCATGGCACGGAAATTTTAGACGAATATTGAAAGAAGAGATCAAACGTGGGTAAAAATTTCATTATCATACAGTGGAAAGGAACATCAAGAATAAGGTGAAATTCCTTTCAAACAACTGGAGACAGGTCACTGTAATTCCAGTTGGACATTCAGAAACTCAGAAATGCTTTCACCACAAATCGGAGCAGAGACAAGTCGAATACACTAAGTGGCGTCACTGAGGAAGCTGGTGTGGAAGAACATTGAATCTCACTCTACGGAGGTGTTGTTCAAGAAAACGTGTACACCTGTTCCAGGAAGAAAGAAAAAAACGTGACAGAGAATGGCTCTCAACGGACACCTACCTGGAAGTCGCAGGTAAAATGTTCCTCAGGAAACCATATCACATAGCCAGTTGTCGATCCAAGGAGAGTTCAAACTAGATGACGGAAGCAATAATATATATTCAAGCCAGTCTGATTACGAAGGAGGAGAAACAAATCAAACAATAGTCTGATCACTCGAAATACCTCTGCAAACGACTATCACCTGCAAGTCAAACAGAAATGCCACCTCTATCAACATCAGTAGCACGCACAGAACTGCATGGCAGTGGACACTGATTCTCAAACGGAAGCAGAATTCCTGAATGTTATCAAACTACTGATCTCCAGTCGGGAAAGCAGCTGGATGAGACAGAATTCGTCTACCTCGAATCACTAAAAAAATAAGCTATTGTGCTATTGTGCTCACGAAAGTATTGAAAAGGTTTGGAAGAAAGGAAATGTTCAGCTGGCTAGAAACAATAAGCAACAGAAAATTCTGACTGAGATCACACCTTCAGGAGTGAGCCGATCGATCAGCGAATATGTAGAAGTAAATGGGGATGGATATGTCATAGATTAAAGCGGCCACCGAATGACATTGCACGTCAGGCAATCGCTCCAGTGGAATTCGAATAGAAGGAACTAGTGGGTCGTGTTTGCGAGAGTGACGTGGATGAGGTAGTGTGGGGAAAAGATGAGAGAGTTTGATCATTCGTGGACCCAGCTGTAGAGGATGGCAGAAGACAGAACGAAGCGGAGATATGTTGTGGAAGCCCTATATTCTACTCCTAACGCAAGAGAATATCAATAATAAACATCACTACGAAAACCGAAAGATGTATTTTAGGCATTTACTCCTGGATTTCGGTGTTGAGTGTGAAACGAAATTCAGCATATGAAAACAATTTTTACCAGCCATATTAATTGAAACGGAGTCCCACCTCAAAGCTCACCATTACACTGCCCAACACTTAAGTAAATCGAAATCACTTGTGATGTCTTTCAACATTAATTCGACAATATGGGACTTCAAGGATGGGGTGAAGATGAATATGCAATACTCCGACTGATCACCACTCGATATGCATTAGTAAATGTGAGTTTCATGAGGACATAAGCGCACGTAGAATTAGTCAATTTAAGATGAACCGAATATCAAGAAGCTAAGGTGAACTGTGAACTGTGTGTGATAGGTGAAATGGCAAGGGTATGTGAAGTCAACCATTGTGATATCAGATATATCAAGGGAAGCCTGAATTTCAAGATGGGTAATGAAACACTTTGGTGATGAAGTGCAGTTCTTCGATGGCCATCGCTGAACATGATATCTTCATGAATTCTAAATTCTATGGCCTAATTGTCAAGTTAAATTGACACCGAGAACATACATCGAATCTTTTTATTCAGATGCTACTCGCGTACGATTATCTGACAAACGCCTTCCAATTTATGAAATATCCCGGTTTCTGCTCCATATCGGATTGACTTCACTTTCACACTATTCACACCCATCAGTTGACTTCATACAAACCAGTTTCATCTTTCATCTTGTGAACAGTTTCAATCAAAAGGTGTTTACATTGAAGATATTTACTTCATGACGAAGGTTGAAGTAAGTTTGTGCATAACACATGTGGAAATTATACATGGCAATTGAATTTTGATAGAATGAGGTTGTCTCATGTGCAACAAGTGATGTAGACCAGTATGGTAGTGCAGGATAGTGACCCAACCAATTCAGCTTTATTTTCCACTGATCTAACCGATTGATTCCACACACTATCTGAAGTCCTATCGCTTCTCTTGGATCTCTGAGCTGATCATGCTGAAAATTGCATATTTCTAATAGAATTACTGTTTGCGATACAGTTGTTATTTTCTTCATTGATATAATTAAGATTATTTATGAAATAAAATTATAAGAGATGGTAATAATTATAAATAAGACATAAAACGCGTGATGTTGACCTCAAACAACACAAATATTTCTTCATTCTGTAAACAATTACGCATTGCCAAAATCACCTCATTTGTACACTTCTCATAATCTTTTCTAAGCACTATTCAATTAACACACTTGTACTAAGCATTCTGTATGTGTCGTGCATCAGTAACACAAATTCTTATCATACGTGTGCACGCTATTCTTCAATCAATATTCAGCTAGCACACTGTTTTCTGATGACACACGCCTGTCTCATTCATTCTATCACTTTTAGGAATGAACTGATGTGATTCGTTGAATGAGAATTCTAGGTTCCGCTTTCTAGCATGAATATTTAATCACACATGGGTGTTGTGTTTCGGTGACAGTCGCCAAAGTTGAGTGAGGAGCACTTTTCCCAACCAATCTCATATCTACTGAAATAGCGATGGCGTAGCGTGATCAACACGTTTTCGATGGATCTCAGCAATAATAATAGTACTAAGAGTAATTTCAAAAATGCAAATATAATTCAACGAGTCGATCAAGGATTGACATCAGTTAGAGAACTATTGAATACTAAGGAGTACTGGATAGCTGTTTCATCCGAGTGCTCTTTATATTTCCAGGGAGTAGTCAACAGCTGTTTCATTCTATAACTCCCTGATTTTCAATGGTTCTCTAACTGATATCAATCCGTGATCAACTACTTAAAACAAAACTAATCCATACAAACCAATTTTAGAAAATATAATTTCACTTCTCATTATTGATATGTGTTCCAGGTGGAACATCAAGATTCAAGACCACTTCTCCATTTCACGCCTATCTCTACAGTCCTTTCTAATTAACGACAAAAATTATAATGACAGAAACCGATTCCATCAAAACAACATGGAGTTCACAACATGTTCTAAAATATTTTATTTCGTTTCCTCCTTACGTAGCATACCAAAAGTGAATACCATGCCTACAGCGTTCATTTAGGATGGCCACAGAGCCTGCCGACAGCTTTCAATGTCATTCACTATGTCACAAAATCTCTGTCAGTTAGTCGAGGGGAGATTCAATGAGAGCAATGCAGAAGCGGAGGAAGTAAGTATACAAGAGTAAACAGTTTCTCAAAGCGTGGGCTGATGGATTAGATGAGAATAGACATTTCCAGGCAATGAGAAGAATTCATTCTTACGATTGTGAGCTGACTTTATTACGGCTAAGCAAATGTAGAAATATCAGCTGTCGTTCCTTAAACTCCACATTGCAATAACTACATAGTGCAATACAATATCTTAGTCAAAGGGCAGTTATTGTATTTTGTCATTTGCTTGGCTCAGTGAATCTGCGGGTACACAGGACATTTAAGCACGGTAGCGTTTCCTTCGAGTTTATTACCGATATAGCAATTAGCAGGTGCAGGCGTTACAAATAGGCAACAGATTTATTCAGTTCATTTCAGTTTTAACAAATTTGCCACGGGGTTCTTAGAATACAGAAACGAAGTAACTGGTAGTTAAAGTTTCTGAGGGGAAATAGGGCTTGAATGACGCATCTAGACTTTGTTCTGTTTGCTGTCGTCATCTTCAGTTGGGCCCCTCAATTTACCATAATCTGTCACATCCACGCACGATCTTCAAAATGTCGCGATTGCAACCACGAGCCACAAAAACAAAAGTGATGAGTTGTCATTACTCAGAACCATAATTACCTGAATCATAATTATCTGAATCACCGTTTCAGAGGAGTTGACTGGTGGTGCTGGAGTGGCGTTATGGATGAATGTTTCAGCGAATATGATTTCATGAGCATGCACATAGAACAGAAAGAGAATATGAAAAAATTGCCTGAGAGTTGTAGACAAGAGCAAAAGTGATGAATAGTTAACAAACAAACAATAAAAACAAACAAATAAATAAAGAAGAGCAAGTTTGTGGGAAGCAAAATTGAGTTTGTAATCAGGATAATAGGGTAAGTGGAACAATTCTCCTTTGTATGCACAGCTACCATTGATATATCTGGTCCGTTATAGATTCAGTAGTGCAGAGGAGATGGACGTGTATTCTCGTCGGATGACTCTTATTAACTTTGTAGTTAACTGCTGAGATTGGTACCCCTTGATCTGTTCACTTCGGTAATGACTGCATGGAGGACATTCATGAAATTCGGGCAAACTGTATGCTCACGGATTATTCAAATATGCACCTATGAATTTATTTTATCCTTCACGTTCCCCAGTGGAACATAGAGCTTCAAGCTAGTGGCTTGATGTTTCTGTAACAGTGTTTATTTTACAGGATGGGATTGCTAGCCTCATGCCCAACCTTTCTCCTTCACCAGCGTTATTTCTGGCTTAGCGAGGTAAAGGAGTGCGTCGGCCGGGGATCGAACCCCGGACCATGTGCATGGTCGGCGAGCGTCCTAACCGCTGTGCCACCGACGCCACCTACGAATGGCGTACTAAAAATACAGTTTCCTAGGCGTTGGTAGTCTGTTCGGTAGACAAACATGCTGGTCTCGTTTACTCCAAAACTATCAGTGTATCCTTTCAGTCAGATTCCACAGGTAGAAGAGTAAAGTTTGCAGACGAGACTTGATGTCTCTTTGATATGCGTGACCAAACAAATAGTTCTGAGTGCTGCGTATCTGCATCACACCTCTCAGATATCGAAGGTCACCTGTCTGCACACATTGCATCATGGTGTTCTCTGAAGTTTATGGCAAAAACAAAGTGAGAATTGGAAAAGATCTATATACCGCTTCCAAAAACCTATTGACGAATAATTTTGTTCTAACTGACTGTCAAGTGAGTTTCATTCACTCTCGTTTGCCTATTTCATTTGCATTGATCCCTTTCAAGGTTAAAGAACGGGTTATCCAGTGTAGAGTTCTGAAATCTGTCTTACGTGCAACCTAATTCCCTCAAGACAGCGGTCGATTGTGAGAGCATGTTTCGTCATTCCCAGAGCACTTGTCCAAATCTGAGTTCACTGCGTTTGAGGTAATATCCAGGTTTGCCTTCCACTCTTCACCTCTACACAGGATCAACGTTTACAATACCCTCCTTCTTTCGCTCATCAGTTTCAGCTGATCGTGGTGAGTCAAAACGAGGTTGCATACTATTTCCTACCATTTCTGAGCAAGATTGCTTCCATGGTGCATTCACGAATTAGCAGTGTTCATTTTACACAGGTCTCCTAGGTGACGTTAACAGACCTCTTTGACTTCTTCTCGATAGCTACCAGGAAAGTCTGTTTCGTGGCTTCGTTCGTCAGTTTCAGATTGGCGAAGAAACCATCAGGTTCTGAATGTTTGTGCATCTGCATGTATTCGTGATTTTCCCTCCACTCTGCTTGAATTCACACAGAGTTTATATGAATTTCGGTGTGATCATTTGACGAAGCATTGTAGCTGTGGGCCCATCCTTGTATTTGTACACTCTGCCTCCAGTAAGGAAATCACTGATGATGCAGAATTCGGCGAATAAACCCCTGTTCTCATTAATCTCATTTAGTTAGCAGTTTTCGAGAAATCATCAGTAATCTTTTGATGTTGTTGTGTTCTCTGAGCTGGATAGTTAATTTGCGAAGCTTTCATCACCCTACTGGGTGACATCTTCAGCGTATACTTCAATTTGACTCATGGAAGGGGTCTAATGCAATCAGCTGTGTGTGTAGTGACAGACTGTTCGAATGCATATCGAGGATACACCATTATCATGAGATATCACTAACGAGTTGCATTTTCACAAAGCTAGTGAGAAGGTATAGGATTTCGAAAAGTGAAAATAGTCATTCGATATGTCATGTCTGAATTTCTAGTCAGGTTATCATTCACACTCTGAGTATTCCCTAACCTTATTATACAGCATCATGAGATCACTCCCTGACAAACATGTACAGCGAGAAAAAGCACAAATCCACTATTAGTTCATCACATCTCCATGTTTTAATTTCACAAACACCAATGCAGTACATGGCCTATTTAGATAGTCTGCTCTGTTCTGTGTTAGATTCTAGTTCTGTTCACGTGTAAATTACCGCTGAGTTGAATACAAAACCATGATATCTTCCTCTTCCTGATTTCTAGTTTCGTCTTCAGATGGAGATTTTACTGTCACACAGACTATCGCGCTAAGTGGTGAAAATGACAGAAATTGAAATTGGAAGGGAACGGGGTGACATGAATCAACAAGTGCTAGACAATTGCTTTCAATGCATCAGTGAATTGACATTATTGTTGTAAATTGAACTTTTCTTCAGTGGGTTGAGTGCTAATAATCGCCATAGTGATTTCTGAAGGGAGAAGGTATACTTGAGTTGTTTTCATAGTGTCAGTTTGCTAGCTCCTGCTTGTACAGGCATGAAACCGGCTAGGAAATCTGACAAGCATTTCATCAGCAATAATGGAATGAGAATTTTCACTTTCGACGGAGACCCAGGTGAGTTCGTTTTGTATTAAAATATATTATATTATCTATTGCATATTCTACATGGAGATGAAAGTTACTTTTGTGTGACCGAATTGCATATTCTCGCATGAATACATTTAGTCATCAAGATAATCAGGAAAAAGCCTACGTAACCTGGTTGATGACTTGAAAGATGATTTCGAATTAACATTGAAGAAAGACATTGAAAAACAGAGAGCATTGTGATTCCTCAGAACAATCAAGTAGTTAATTCGTTGCTTTCCTTGAAATGTTACATAAAACTGTCTCCAAAATTAGGACTTTCAGCTGTTGGACGTATGAATGTGGTGAATGTACACACAGTTTAACGACAACTCAATAAAGATATTTACATGATTGTCAGCATCATTTCGCCATCTCACTGTGCTCTTTTGCATAATTGCCAATTTGCTTTCAATTCCGTCTGACACATTACACTTCACGTCACTCTCAGATGACCAACTCATCACTCAACTTCTCATTCAACTGAAGTGTACGGTGCATTTATTAATGCAATACGTGTGTATATATTCATCTGGGTCCTTCGTTAGAAAGGTAACCATGACAAGGCAGAAATCGGAATTCAACTTCTTTATCCAGATGCAAACTACTGAATGGATGGTCGTAAATCTTACTCTCAAATGATCACAATTGGAAGCTGAGTCATTCAAAGCACCACTTCAGAGAATTTGAACATGAACTCTCCAACCAGTTGTGTTAGCATAATTTGAACAGAATTCACTACGAGAACTAGAAAGCTTTTAACTGTTCAAAGATGGAGCTCCGCTGGAATAAAACTAAATACTCACTATTGGAAGTCACAAAAGCCGAAAGAAATTGGTGAAATATGTTCCAGTTTATACTGATCAGCCGAACTATGTTCAATGCGATACCAACTGACACTGACACATGACATTGATGAGCCATTTCAAAGCCATTCGTGGAACACCAATCAACTGTGCATCTGCATTTGGCTAATGCAAGGAGAACACATTGTGCTCACATACACTGAATCAGATAGATACTTCTCACAAAATCAAAACGCATTTCAAATATAATCACAACACCATTTCATCATAACAGTTCATGATTCTGGCTTCCGTCATTGAGAAATGAAGCCAAAAGAAGAATTCATTTGAATGTATCTTCTTCAGTCGAACTGAGTGATGTGAGTAAATCGATGAAAACTGGAAAACACGATGCTCCTTCCAAAACTAACATAAAACAATCACAAAGAGTAGTTTCGTTTATTCCTGTGAACAGGTGGATACTCAACCTACTCACAGAAATAAATTTGTTCGTTCTCACTGTTGTATTTCACACATTGGAATGTGAAGATAATGAGGACGTGTGACCTTGAGAGGAATCAGAGTAACAGGAGAAAAATCATACGAGAAAAGTAAAAATAGAAAAGTTAGAATAATAATAATTATGATAATGAAAACAACTTCAACTAATTCTCACGCTGCTCACAAGAAATTTTCATTATTTAGTAATATGATGTAAAAGTAGTATGTACAGGGGCATTTGGAGTGGAAAATGGAAACTTCTGATTCTGTGAGTACTCACAAATATGAAGCCAGAAATACAATCCAAGGTGCTTTCACTCATCCTTCTTTTATTTGAGTGTATAATACATTAGCCAGAAGTAGCTTGGATATGCTCTTTCGTCAATCTGAAATGAATTTGTCCATGTGAAATGATGTTTTACATTATGAGGTGAGGAATAGTTGACGTTGGTAACTTAAAAGTAGGACAAATTAGCCGAGGTGAACTGTCAGTGACTCTGACTCTGCAAGGAGAAGGGATGTATAGAGAATGTGAGAATCGCGATTTGATTTTAATTAAGTCACACATTGTGATCCAGTGCTATATACTGATGATATAAGCGACACAGTTTATTGCTGATAATTATATCAAGGTACTCACACAATTTTATTCCTTGATTTATCTGTAAATGAAGCTGGTAAGACATTCACCAACGATTCTCAGTATGTTATTGGCAAGCAAGTAAGGAAGTGAGTGTATTGAGCTGTGAATGTGCTTTTCCAATACACGCCTCTGTAACGGACCCATTTTCTCTCCTGCCTAACAAGACATTTCCAATAACTAAATAAATGTATCATTGACATAACAGTAATACATTGAAGCAATAAGAAGAAATGGAGATAAGTTTATGCAGCATTATACCGGATAGGCAGTCCACTGTTTGTAGCAGGCCACCAGAATATTATCATCATCATTAAAACTCAAAGTTGTAGTGCGAAGCGATTATGTTCTGAAAGCATTTTGTAACTAAAATTTTAATTTTATTTAGGAAGTAGGCAGTTGAAGATGATCCACGAAATGCAGACGACCTCGTATTTGTCTGCAAATATTTGTGTTCTTTCTTCATTCAAACTAATGATTAAAAACAACTGTATGAAATTTTTAGTCTGACTTTGAGTTTTTCAGTTTCATGTGTCATCCCAGTTACGTGCTTGATATTTCTGTTGATTTCCTCTAGACAGAGTCAACCGAATCGTTTTCCGGTGGCTTTCACCTTTTCCTCAAAATGTCATCCACTTATTATTATTTCATCATTGTCAAATAGCTGATGTAAACACATCGTATATGTTGGCCGATGCATAGGAAGAAGAGACAAGTGAAGTGGAATAGATCAAAGCCTAAGACAGAGCATCCAAACGAAACCTGGAATAAAGAACTTCAGATGGCACAGTAAGGTATGCTGATAACTTCTTCTTTCTAAATTAGCTGTGAGGAGTTTGATGGACATTGCTTTGTCGAAACTGAAGAGAATCGAACTACTTTGTTTATAATTGATAATTTTAAAGAAACTCGTAACTCCCACTTTGTTACTCGTATCGACATGACACCGGCCAATGTCCCTATTGGAGGCGTTTGTTCTCTTGAGGTGTGAGCATTTGGGTACCTGTACCAAGTCATCTTAATATAAACGTAACCTGGTAAAGTGTTTGGTTCATAGAGCTGAGTTAATATGTTCAGACGACTGCCTCAATGAGGAGCTTAAGATTATTAAAGAATTACTTAGAAAAAATGGTTATCCAGATAAATTTATTGAGAAGAATGTGAATTCAGCACCAAAAAGGGTCAGTATCGCTACAGTTTCAAAAAAGCCAATGTTCATAAAATTGCAGTTCCTCGGTGACAACATCAGTGAAATCATAACACAGCGCTTAAAAAATGCGGTTAAAAGAGCTTATTATGCAGCAGAAGTACGTTGTCTCTTCAAAACCACCCCTATTCTATGTTCGAGAAATAAGGACAAACTACCTAAATTTGCTTCTTCTATGTGTGTCTACCAATTTGACTGCAGCTGCGGAGCCAGCTACATTGGGCGTACAATTAGGCAGTTTCATCGTCGTATTTCTGAACATCATCCAGCGTGGTTAAGCAAGGGACAAGTAAAATCTATCCGTAGTTCTATTTTAGCACACCTTGTTGATACTGAGCACAAGGTCGATGTGAATACTGCATTTAAAATTATTTATCGTATTCCAACTAATCCTAACTTTGCTCTAAGATTTCGTCTTTTACAGACAGCTGAAGCAATTGGAATCCACCAGAAGAAACCAAGCCTATGTGTACAGAAGAAATTTGTACAGCCACTTTGCTTACCGTGGCCATCGTTACAAGACAGGACTACGTCGCCCGCCTCCCCCTATTAAATTATAATTGTCCAAATTATTTTTATTTTTATTTTGACTTCTTCATTAATCACGTGTTATTCTTGTAAAATTACATTATAATTGTCCAAATTATCTTAATTTTATTTTGACCACTTAATCTTTAATTACGTGTTATTCTTGTAAAATTAATGTATTCTATCCATTTCTACCTTTTAATTGTGTGTATTAATTTTCTTCCTTAATTATCTACCCATTGACATTTTGACACTGGTTAATTATTGTTAACAAACGTATCGCCACGTGTTTGGTAAATTGTTGTGTATTGTAAAAAATGCTATATATATTAGAGTAGAGCCATAGAAGAGGATCTAATTGAAAAGTAAATATTTCTTCGCTCAATCTTTCTGTTTTCTCAAATGTCTAAATGGGGATATTTTCTATATTAATACTTACTCATGATCTTATTGCGTGACTCCTTTGCCATTATAGCCAAGTCTGTATTCACTTTGTATATTTTGTGTAAGCTTGAACCTTGTGTGTATACACTGTAGAACTGTGATTTGTCAGCACTGTTTGTTAAGTTCGGAGTCTCCTGTCAACTGATATTATGTTATATTTGGAAGTATGTTGACATTGTTCTGCTCCTAAATTGATGTAAAATTACCACACATTGAAAAAGAATTAATTTCTTCCCTCAATCTGTTGTTTTCTCTGAACGCGTAAATAGGAATCAGGAAAATACTTGATTGACTGTTTGTCGAGGAACTTAGTCCTAAGTTCCTATTGTAATGAAGACGTTTTCCTTTTGAACCGATAAATACTATGTATGTGTCTCAACTTTAAATCCAAAACACCAGTATTCCTTGAATGAAATTATATTGTTTGGCAATTAAAGCGAGGCAAAATACAAAGTCTACAAACAAATGTTAAGTACAAATGAAGTTATAAAGTACTTTTATTCGTATTTGTTCAAGTCTTCATTCAACTTGCAAGCGATCGTACTATTCGCGCCTTCGAGTTGCCCACCAATGGCTGCCAGTTCCAATAAACAAACGTTCAATGTTCACGTCCATTGACACTGGTCGTATCTAGAAGAGTCATCCGCGATTATCCTCTTAGAATTTATCCACTGGAGTCTTTCTCTCACTTCATTGTATTTACTCGATAAGTGACTGTTTAATGACATTGGCCATATAATACTTATTTCTGTTAAGTAGTGAGATGTATACGATATGAATTTTGCATATTTGATCTACATGCATGATTGCTTATTAACTGCAGTAATGCTTATTTCGTGAGGTACTTCTTGAAGAAAGCTGTGAGCCACGGTAGCCGTTCACATGCATACATTCCCAAACACCCTCAAAACATTGGAATCCTCTCAGTCACACCTGATATTTGTTTATATACAAGAATATTTTTACTAAAGCATGTACAACGGATCGTCGAGTTCTCATCAGTTGTTCGAAACTTCAATTTAGGAGCAGAACAATGTCAACATACTTCCAAATATAACATAATATCAGTTGACAGGAGACTCCGAACTTGACAAACAGTGTTGACAAATCACACTTCTACAGTGTATGCACACAAGGTTCAAGCTTACACAAAATATACAAAGTGACTACAGACTTGGCTATAATAGCAAAGGAGTCACGCAATAATATCATGAGTAAGTATGAGGTTGACTTGGTACAAATACTCAAATGCCAACACCTCGAAGGAACAAACGCTTCTACTAGGGGCATTGTCAGGTGTCCTATCGATACGAGAAACAAAGTGGGAGTCACGAGTTTCTTTAAAACTTTAATTATAAACAAAATGGTTCGATTCTCCTCTATTTCAACAAAGCAATTTCCATCAAACTTCTCACAGCTTATTAAGAAAGAAGAAGTTATCTGAAAACCTTACCCTGCTAGGTGGATGTCTTTATACCTGGTTTCGTTTGGATGCTCTATCTTAGGATTTGATCTATTCCACTTCACTTGTCTCTTGTTCCTATGCATCACGCAACATATTAGATGTGTTTACATCAGCTATTTGACAATGATGCAATAATAATAAGTGGATGATATTTTGAGCAAAAGCTGAAAGCCACTGGGAAACGATTCGGTTGATACTGTTCAATAAGAATAATAACAATTCGCTCTATTCCAGAAACAGAACTAGTGGTACAGTGTGGAATTTTCAGCACATATCGACAATATTTGCATCTAATTTTATCAAACATTTAAAAGGGTATATCAAAAAACGAATATAAAGATAACAACATAAAACACGAAAAAATAATTTTAAAAAATGCAAAAATATACCAAGAAGTAGAAATGAAAATAAACAACATAAAATAACATCTCAGCATTGGGTAGTGGGAGCTATGATATGATTATGCATGGTGACAGTAAAGCTATAGTCATACAAGAAGTTATGAAATGATATTTAAGAATGTTTATCGCCAAGATGATCAGTTAATTTGGTTTAAACAGCATTAAAATACAAACATAAAATAACACATCAGGGTTGTTTTGTTTTTTATTGTCAGGGCTAATACGCTGTTTGTAGTAGTCGCAGAAGTGTGAGTAATCCTGCATAATACAAAATATTAAGATGGTCACAAAAACTTTCACAACCAAGATTGTCAGTTAATATCGCCGAACAAACAACAACCACAAAACTAATATTACATGCTGGTTAATGACAGGTCAATTTTGTAATACTCATAGTGCTAATATAGTCGGAACAAGTAGAAACACAAAAGAGGGAATAGACTAAAGTACAAAAAAGTAAGCAATGTTGATAATTTAGGTAGCTAAGTGTTTCGCGCTTAAAATTGTCCCTGTGACTTAGAACACGGAACAAATACAGTATCGTTGAATTCCTGTTCTTGGTTGTACGAGCAAAATTTATTTTATACTGATTTCTGGATCTGCTTGATGACATACAAGGAGAGAGTTGGGAATAGAAGCGGGTGTTGGGGGTCAGAGAGTATGGCTTCAGACCATTTCACGCATGGATTCAGATGCCTTTCAACTAATGTAGTGACGAGCTGACTGAGCTTTTCAAACCAACAGACCTACTAACTGCATTCAACATCCTTCTCAGGATGGTTTAGTCATTTTTCAGTAGCCCAGGAAAGGCTGACGGCGAGAAGTAAAGTAGAATAGGTAAGATACAAGAGTTGACAAATTTAGAAAGTGGAGGTTAGAGGATTCCAGATTGTCTTAGTTTCCTCATGCAGTAGGTCAGACAGAACACTTTCTTAGAAATCGTTAGGATATGAGGTGACCAAGTAAGGTCGGAAGATAGAAGTAAACCGAGGTATGGGGACTTATCAAGTTAGATTTTATTCGAGAAACTTTCCAGTAGTATACGAAGAAATTTTCACGCAGCATATCTTTGTTTGTCATCTCTCTCATATTGGCCTATTTAGACATAATCAACTGATGACTTCTCCACCACCCCTTACTTATATATTCAACCTCTCTCTTATCATCCATTATTCATATCATATCTCCATTAAAATGTATTTCATTCACTTTTCTTGCAATCTTGCATCACTTATGTAAGCCAATCAGGGTTAGGCCTCAAGAGATCTAATTGAAATCACAATAATGTTAGTGTTGCTCTAAATAGAAAGATGCTCAAATTAAATGTTCAACAAATTATTGTAGGAGAAATAACCTGTCAAGATAAGTGTAGTCACCAAATGAAACTGCATCAACCATTGATTTAACAATAATGCAAGTGTAGAAGACAGAATTAGATTCCATATTGGATAAGTTCATCTCAAATATGACACAGTGGTGATGCAGTATTAATAAATGGATGACGAGGTTTCATTCATAAATTAATACCGCTTGTAATCACATCAATTCTGAATGACAAGACCTCGGACACGCACATTCACACTGTCACGTTATTCTCAACGTATATGAATGGCGAATTACCAGTTACAGTTACAGATAAATGAAGGAATGAAGTTGTGTGAGTACCTTGATATGATTCTCAGCAATAAACTGTGTCTTTAATATCATCAGTATATAGCACTGGATCACAATGTTTGACTTCATGAAAATCAAATTGCGAATCTCACATTCTCCATAAATCCTTCCTTTTTGAATAGTCATAGTCACTGACAGTTCACCTCTGCTTATCTGTGCTAATCAAAAGTTACCAACGTCAACTGTTCCTCACCTCATTATGTAAAACATAATTTCACATGGACAAATTCATTTCAGATTGACGAAAGAGCATATCCAAACTACTTCTGGCTAATGTATTTTACACGCACATAAAAGAAGGATGAGTGAAAGCACCTTGGATGGTATTTCTGGCCTCATATTTGTGAGTACTCACAGAATCAAACGTTTCCATTTTCCACTTCGTATGCTCCTGTACATACTGCTTTTACATCATATTACAGAAGAATGAAAATTTCTTGTGAGCAGCGTGAGAATTAGTTGAAGTTGTTTTCATTAGCATAATTATTATTATTCTAACTTTACTATTCCTACTTTTCTCGTATGATTTTTCTCCTGTTACTCTGATTCCTCTCAAGGTCACACGTCCTCATTATCTTCACATTCCAATGTGTGAAATACAACAGTGAGAGTAGACAAATTTTACTGTATGAGTAGGTTGAGTATCTACTTATTCACAGAAATAAATGAAACTACTCTTTGTAATTGTCCTATGTTAGTTTTGAAAGTGGCATCGTGTTTTCCAGTTTTCATCGATTTACTCACATCGCTCAGTTGCACTGAAAGAGATACATTGAAATGACTTCTTCCTTTGGCTTTATTTCTCAGTGACGGAAGCCAGAATCATGAACTGTTATGATGAAAATGTGTTGTTATAATATTTGAAATACGTTTTGATTTTGTGAGAAGAATCTATCTGTTTCGGTGTTTGTGAGCACAATGTGATGTCCTTGCATTAGCTAATCGCAGATGTACAGTTCAATGGTGTTTCACAAGATTCTTTGAAATGGGTCATGAATGTCATTTGTCAGTGTCAGTTGGTATCGCATTGAGCATAGTTCGGCTGATCGGTAGATGCTGGAATATGTTTCACCAATTTCCTTCGGTTATCGTGACTTGCAAGTAGTGAGTATTCAGTATTGTTCTAATGGAGCTCAATCTTCGAACAGCTAACAAACTTTCCAGTTCTGGTAGAGAAATCAGTGAAAATTATGCTGGCATAACTTAAAACCAGGTTAAGCAGCTTCTAAACGACTGTCAGACAAAGCAGAGTCCATATTCAAATTCTCCGAAGTGGTGCTTTGAATGACTCAGCTTCCAATGGTGTTCATTTGAGACTAATATTTACGACCATCCATTCAATAGTTAGCATCTGGATAAAGAAGTTGTATTCCGGTTTCTGGCTCGACATGTTTTCCATTTCTGACGAAGGACCCAGATGAATATATATACACACGTATTTACATTGATAAATGCACCGTACCCTCCAGTGGAACGAGAGATTGAATGATGAGTAGGTCATCTGAAAGTGACATGAACAGGACTGTGTTAGGCGGAAATGGAAGCTACTGGGCGATCATGCAAAAGAGCACAGTGAGATGGCGAAATGATGCTGACAATCGTGTAAATATCTTTATTGAGTTGTCAGTAAACTGTGAATTGTGTGTATATTTACCTCATTCAGATGTTTATCAGCCGAATTTCCTAATTTCGGAGGCGGTTTCATGTAACATTTCAATGAAAGCAACGAATTAACTACTTGATTGTTCTGAGGAATCACAATGCTCTCTGTTTTTCAATGTCTTTCTTCAATGTGAATTCAGAACCATCTTTCAAGTCATCAACCAGGTTAAGTAGGCTTTTTCCTGATTACCTTGATGACTAAATATTTTCATGCAAGAATATGCAATTCGGTCACGCAAAAACAACTTTCATCTTCAAGGAGAATCTACAATAGATAATATAATATATTGTAATACAAAACGAACTCTCCTCGGTCTGCATCGGAGGTGAAAATTCTCATTCCATTATTGCTGATGAAATGCTCATCAGATCTTCTAGCCATTTTCAAGACTGTAAAAGCAGCAAAGTGGCACTATGAAAACGACTGAAGTATACATTCTCCCTTCTGAAATACCTTCTGTTAATAATAATAATTTACTTTATTCCATAAACAATACTTGTCATACAGAATGGAATTCTCAGCAGTTTTACTTCAGTATTGCATCCAGTTACTACATTAACAAGTAATAGAATTCAACATAAGTTAGGGAAATCTCAGTTCATTATGACAACAACATATTGACATGTCGGTAGCAAAGCCAAAGCTGAACAGTGTTTGAAAGTGGTAGAAAAGTAGGAGCTCTCATATTTACTGATGTCAGCGAGAGAAAGAAACAAAGCAGCACATAACGAAAGAAAAAGAGAGAGAGAATAGGAAAAGAGAGAAAGAAAATATTGTACCTATAAATCATATGAGTTGGAAAGACGAGATCCAGTTGTACTACTGACTATTCAATGAATTAAAGGTGTCACGCCTAATTCTAAATCGTTGGTTGGTGTGTGTGAAATAACACAAATATTTCCTCATTCTGTAAACAATTATGCACCTTCACAATCTTGTTTGATCAATATTCAGTTGGAACTCTGGTTTCTGATTAAATACACGTGTCTCATTCATTCTGTCACTTTTAGTAATGAACTGCTGTGATTAGTTGAACAGTGAGTCTTGATTTCGCTTTCTAGTATTTACATCAAATCACACATAGGTGTTGTGTTTCGATGGTAGACGCCAATTTGAGTGTTATTATTATTACTAGTCTTATTCTCTTGCGTTCCAAGTGGAACATAAGGCTTCAAAATCATATCTCCGATTCGTTCTGTTTTCTGCCGTATTCTTCAACTGTGTCCAGAACTGACCAAACTATCTCATCTCTTCCTAACACGATCTCACTCATGTCACCCTCCCAAAGACGACTCACTCGTTTCTCCCTATTTAGATTCGAATCAAGCAACGGCCTGGCGTGACATGTCATTTGGTGGCCTCCTCAATCTATGCTCGATCCATCTCCATTTACTCCTACATATTTGTTCAGCGATCGGCTCTTCGTTTGTTTGTGCTTATAGTTAATTGTTGCTCATTATTTCTGGCCAGCTAGCCATTTGAACTTCTGTGTGGAGTTACCGAAAGCAGCTGTTGATGAAAGTCTCCAGTTGGCTGTAAGAAATGATTTCCATTATACGCAGTGCAAGTTTCTCACACGCACAGAAAGACTTACTTGACACCGGTGTTGAAAATGCAAGTCTTTTTCTTCATGCTGCGTGCAGAAAATTTCTTAACTGCTTTCAGGTTGATGGAGGCGTATCATGTCTTTCCGATTCTGACTGGCATAGACATCACCACCCGTGACATCCACCTGTGGCTGAAACGATGCTTTCTGACCAGACACGTGGAGGAGGCAACCTCTGTTAAATCTCTCCAGTTTATGGTGATCGGTTATGGGTATTGCTTCTGTTGATTGGTTATTTTCATCACATCCACCTTCTCTGTGTTCACCTGCAGTCATGTTTCAGCTGCCTGCCAGTTCGTTCGTTCCGCCTTCCTGTATTCTTCGAGTTTGTGTGAGACTAAACATATATCATCCACACACAAAATCCAGATCTTCTAGAGTCTTCTTATGGGTTCCCAAGCGTATTTCTTTCACCTTGCCGCTGTGAACAGTCTGACACATTATCCAGTTTACACTTGTTAATCATTGACACTCAGCAAAGCAGAATAGCTGTTATATGAGGTTGGCAAATACCTAGAGACTGAAGGCAGTGACGTTGTAGAAGTACCTAGCTGGACTTCAGAAAATTGTTGGTATTAAGGATTTCCGCTTTCGTTTGAGAATCAGTGTCCACTGCCAGGCAGTTCTGTGCGTGTTACTGACATTGATAGAGGTGGCATTTCTGTTTGATTTGCAGGTGATAGTCGTTTGCAAAGGTATTTCGAGTGATCAGCCTATTGTTTGATTTGTTTCTACTCCTTCGTAATCAGTTCGTCTTGAATATCTTTTATTGCTTCCATCATCTAGTTTGAACTCTCCTTGGATCGACAACTGGCTATGTGATATGGTTTCCTGAGGAACATTTTAGCTTCGACCGGCATGCATGTTACACATCCGTCTACTACACAGAACTGTCAACCGCGAGTAAAGCATCTTCTGTGTGCCTTCCATCAGTTTGGTTTTGGTCGTTGGAGTTTTCAACATCAGTTTAGACGCAGCTTTCATGCAGAAGATGTACACTTTCATGAATATAACTATAACAGGAAGCAGTAGGTCTTCACTTGTTTACACACAAATGACGTCTCCATTAGTTCACGATGGTTTGTCAATATTTATAGGCCACGAGATATTTCTCCAACCAATTTCGTTGTAGCTGAGGTTAACTCTGAAAGTGCATGTCGGAAATTATTCCAATGGGATTGAAGCCACCTATCACTGTAACGTGGATGCACAGTGACTCCTCAAATATATCACACCAAATGGAATTGCATTACTAGCTGAACTGTCGACAATCTATTCATGTCAGCCAGATGACAACCACGATAACCACGGTGTTTGGATTGCTATTGTGGTATCACCAACAGCATCAAGTGAAAACCAATCCCCAACAGAATCGTTATATGAAAAGAAAATAAAAACAACCCAAAAGAAGAGAAGAGGGGGGACTTCTACAGCCAATTGCAAGTGGCACTTGACAAGTGCTGCATTTCATCCAGTTCTCTGAAGTCATCTTTAGCTGGATATACGACTGTCTTTCTCAGATCATCCTCAGGTGCAGTCATATTTTCCAATAATTTTGCGTTCTTTTTCTGCATGTTGGTTTTGTAACAGGTGCATGGATGGTTCGCAGCTGGAATTACCGAGAGATTTCCTTCTCTCTCCCTGAATATCTGATCTTAATCAGGGGGAGACGGAATCTAGTTGAAACATCTGCGACCGACTTTAGGGATTTTCGTGATTCACCCGGCAAGTCTCTAGAGCATATACAGGCTCTGATTATACCTTTGCGTTTGAAACCAAAATTGTATTCCTTATCTCTGCTGAATGACACGTACTTCCACAATGCTTTCTGAATAATGAATAAAGCTTCCCTCAATCTGGTTGGCGATTGCATCGTGATGCGTTCCAACTTAACTTCAGGTGGTGCTGCGCAGGTGAGTCAAGAGATAAGCTCCTCTCCTGTTGACACAGGCAACTGAATGATGTCGTTCTTTCTGTGTGGTTATCTTATCACCCGTCACATCCACTATGTTCACTTGCAGTCTCTTCTTTGCTGTTTCTCCTGCCAGCTATCTGTTGTTGGTGAATCCGTGTTATAAATAGAAAGTTGGAGTGGGTAACACAGGCAGATTAGTGATGATTTCCCAAAAACTGCTCACTTAGTGAGATGAATAAGAACAGGGATTTATTCGCCGAATTCTGCATCATCAGTGATTTCCTTACTGGAGGCAGAGTGTACAAATACAAGGATGCGCACACAACTACAATGCTTCGTCAAATGATCACACCGAAATTCATATAAACTCCGTGTGAATTCAAGCAGAGTGGAGGGAAAATTACGAATACATGCAGATGCCCAAATATTCAGAACCTGATGGTGTCTTCGCCAAACTGAAACTGACGAACGAAGCCACGAAATAGACTTTCCTGGTAGCTATCGAGAAGAAGTCAGAGAGGTCCATTAACAGCACCTGGGAGACCTGTGTAAAATGAACACTGCTAATTCGTGAATGCAACATTGAAACAATCTTGCTCAGAAATGGTAGGAAATAGTATGCAACCTCGTTTTGACTCACCACGATCAGCTGAAACTGATAAGATAAAGAAGGAGGGTAACGCAAACGTTGATCCTGTGTAGAGGTAAAGAGTGGAAGGTAAACCTGGATATTACCTCAAACGCAGTGAACTCAGAAGTAAACAAGCGCTCTCGAAAAGACGAAACATGCTTTCACAATAGACCGCTGACTTGAAGGAATTAGGTTGCACGTAAGACAGATCTCAGAACTCTACATGGGATAACCCGTTCTTTAACCTTGAAGAGGATCAATGCAAATGAAATAGGCAAACGAGAGTGAATGAAACTCACCCAACAGTCAGTTAGAACAAAATTAATCGTCAATAGCTTTTTGGAAGCGGTATATAGATCTTTTCGAATTCTCACTTTCATTTTGCCATAAACTTCAGAGAACACCATGATACAATATGTGCAGAAAGGTAACCTTCGATATCTGAGAGGTGTGATGCAGATACGCAGCACTCAGAACTATTTGTTTTGTCACGCATGTCAAAAAGACATCAGGTCTCATCTCCAATTGTGACCCTTTTCACTGTGGAAACTGACTGAAGGGATACATTGATAGTTTTGGAGTAAAAGAGAAAAGCACGTTAGCCTGCCGAACAGACTACCGACGCCTAGGAAACTGTATTTTGAGCACGTCATTCATAGGTGCATATTTGAATAATCCGTGAGCATACAATATGCCCGAATTTCATGAATGTCCTCCATGCAGGCATTACTCAAGAAAGAGCTACTCAAAGGGTACCAGTCTCAGCAGTAAACTACAAAGTGAATAAGAGCCATCCGACGAGAATGCACGTCCATCTCCTCTGCACTACTGAATCTATAACGGACCAGATATATCAATGGTAGCTGTGCATACAAACGAGAATTGTTCCACTGACCCTAACATCCCGATGACAAGCTCACTTTTGTTTACCACAAACTTGCTCTTCTTTATTTATTTGTTTGCTTTTATTGTTTGTTTGTTAACTATTCATAACTTTTGCTCTTGTCTACAACTCTCAGGCAATTTTTTCATATTCTCTTTCTGTTCTATGTGCGCGCTCATGAAATCATATTCGCTGAAACATTCATCTCATAAAGTCACTCCAGTACCACTAGTCAACTCCTCTGAAACGGTGATTCAGGTAATTATGGTTCTGAGTAATGACAAATCATCACTTTTGTTTTTGTAGGTCGTGGTTGCAATCGCGACATTTTGAAGATCGTGCGAGGAGGTGACAGATTATGGTCAATTATGAACTCAGCTGAAGATGACGGCAGCAAACAGGACAAAGTCCAGATGCGTCATTCAAGCCCTAATTCCCCATTCAGAACTTTTAACTACCAGAGATTGTCACAGTCATTTCGTTTCTGTATTTTAAGAACCCCGTGGCAAATTTGTTATGACTGAAATGAACTGAATAAATCTGTTGCCTATTTGTTACGCCTGCACCTGCTAATTGTTATATCGGTAATAAACTCGAAGGAAACGCTACCGTGCTTAAATGTCCTGTGTACCCACAGATTCACTGAGCCAAGCAAATGACAAAGTACAATAGCTGCCCTTTGACTAAGATATTGCATTGCACTATGTAGTTATTGCCCACGCTTAGAGAAACTGTTCACTCTTGTATACTTACTTCCTCCGCTTCTGCATTGCTCTCATTGAATCTCTCCTCAACTAACTTACAGAGATTTTGTAACATAGTGAATGACATTGAAAGCTGTCGGCAGGCTCTGTGGCCATCCTTAATGAACGCTGTAGGCATGGTATTCACTTTTGGTATGCTACGTAAGGAGGAAACGGAATAAAATATTTTAGAACATGCTGTGAACTCCATGTTGTTCTGATTGAATCGGTTTTTGTCATTATAATTTTTGTCGTTAATTAGAAAGGACTGTAGAGA
This sequence comes from Trichobilharzia szidati, assembly GCA_944472155.2. Taxonomy (NCBI): domain Eukaryota; kingdom Metazoa; phylum Platyhelminthes; class Trematoda; order Strigeidida; family Schistosomatidae; genus Trichobilharzia; species Trichobilharzia szidati. The sequence goes on along the minus strand of OX235271.1, from coordinate 3,690,597 downwards.
TAGGCGTGAAATGGAGAAGTGGTCTTGAATATTGATGTTCCACCTGGAACACATATCAATAATGAGAAGTGAAATTATATTTTCTATAATTGATTTGTAAGGATTAGTTTTGTTTTAAGTAGTTGATCACGGATTGATATCAGTTAGAGAACCATTGAAAATCAGGGAGTTATAGAATGAAACAGCTGTTGACTACTCTCTGGAAATATAAAGAGCACTTGGATGAAACAGCTATCCAGTACTCCTTAGTATTCAATAGTTCTCTAACTGATGTCAATCCTTGATCGACTCGTTGAATTATATTTGCATTTTTCAAATTACTCTTAGTACTATTATTATTGCTGAGATCCATCGAAAACGTGTTGATCGCGCTACGCCATCGCTATTTTAGTCGATATGAGATTGGTTAAGAAAAGTGTTCCTCACTCAACTTGGCGACTGTCACCGAAACACAACACTCATGTGTGATTAAATGTTCATGCTAGAAAGCGCAATCTAGAATTCTCATTCAACGAATCACATCAGTTCATTCCTAAAAGTGATAGAATGAATGAGACAGGCGTGTGTCATCAGAAAACAGTGTGCTAGCTGAATATTGATTAAAGAATAGTGTGCAGACGCATGATCATTATTTGTGTTACTGATGCACAACACATAATGATATAGAATGCTTAGTACAAGTGTGTTAGTTGAATATTGCTTAGAAAAGATTATGAGAAGTGTACAAATGAGGTGATTTTGGCAACGCATAATTGTTTACAGAATGATGAAATATTTGTGTGATTTGAGGTCAACATCACGCGTTGTATGTCTTATTTATAATTATTACTATCTCTCATACTTTTACTTCAGAAATAATCTAATTATAACAATGATGAAATTGACAGCTCTATGGCAAACTGTAATTTTGGTAGATATATCCAAAATCATCCTGATAAACTCAGAGAACAAACAGAAGCGATGTGACTTCACATATTGTGTTTAGAATCGATCAGTGATGACAGTGGAAATATGGAGCTTTATTGGTCGAACCAAGTATTCTGCTCTCGCATACTGATCCACATCAGTTGTCGCACATCAGACAGCTTAACTCAATCATAATTGAAGCGTCTTGTTGACTTCTATAGGTATTATGCATAGCCGCGTAACAACATTCGTCGTGAAGTACATCCTAGGCTTCGATTGACAGCATCACAGTGAATATCATTTCATCCATCTGTTCATCAGATGGAAGATGAAACATATTTACATCAAGTCATCCAATGGGTGTCAATCATGTGAAAGTAAAGTCAATCCAAATCGTAACATGTACCGTGATATTTCGTGAAGCTGTAGGCATTTATGAAAAACCAGAATGTGAACAAGGTCTGATTGATTTGATTTTATGTATGTTTGGTGGTGTCAACTCAACTTCCTAATTAGAGTATAGAACTTGAAATCAGTGTAGATATCATGTTCATTGGTTGTCATGGGATAACTGCATTCTGGGCATTGCATGTGCATAGGATTTCATTATCTCTACTCAACTGCAGGATTCTCTTGGCATATCTGATGTATTATGGTTGAATTCCCATATTGGTGCCATTTCACCATTTGCGTACACTTCAATTCAGCTTATTGATATTTGCTTCTTCTGCTTAGATTGACTAATTCTGTGTGTGCAGGTATCCTGTATTAGGCTCCGATTGATATCATCACTGTTAGCATCATTCCATTGAATCTGTTCACCAGATTTAAGATGAGATAGATTTAAGTGAAGTGATCACATGGTGCCAATAATTTCACAGTGCGGTCAATCCATATGAATCAGCTCCCTGATTATTTCAACTTTCTGAAGGCGTTTGTCAAATACCCATAAGTAAATAATACATGATATTACGTATGTTCGTGGTGTCAGTGTTACTTGTCAATCAGACCGTAGACTTTGGAATCCATGCAGATATCATGTTCAGTGATGGTCATCGATGCACTGCATTCTTGACATTTCAGCCGTCCAATGTTCACCCAGCAACTCAAAGATATCTTACCTAAGCTTAGCTCTTCTTCATGCATATAACATTTCAACTGTTCCTGTGGTTCAAGTTATATAGGGCGCACGATTAGGCAGGTTCGTCTACGGGTTCGAGAACATTTACCAGCTTGGTTCAGCAGGGGGGGAAGTTAAGTGCATAAAAAGCTCGATCCTGTCACACTTGGTCGATACTGGACATCATATCGATGTCAACACAGCTTTCAGGGTTATATACTGAATTCCGAAGTCGTTATCACGTACAGTTTGCTTACGCCTTCTACACATAGCTGAAGCTGTTGCAATAAGATCGACTAAACCGGAACTTTGTATCCAAAAAGAACACGTCCAGACGCGGTTCCTACGTGGCCAAACTTGGATTGGTGATTCTTCTTCTCACCAAGAGTGCTCCTTCCCCTCAACCCCCTTGGCTTTATTTTATTTTTTCCTTTGCTTATTATTACAATTATTATTATTTATTATTATTATTATTCGTCATAAATTATGCCCTTCATGCAAATATTCTGTCAGTACTATCGAATTTTTTCGTTTATACTATCCGGACTTATTATTAGTGATATTATCTCTTTTCTCAATATATGCCTCCACCTGTTTCATTTCACATATTCGTTATCTCATTATGAAACTCTATTGCAGTCTTACTATTTCCTGTTTAACACAGACCACTTTGTACTAGCCACTCACCTGACACCTTTATAACCTTGAACTGACTTGTCAATTTTCCTACCGCACACTCTACAAATCTATTATGATTAATCACCATTGTCTCCCGTTTTACAATATTTTGTAATCGAATTCAGCCTAGCACTTTTGTCACACAAATACGACTATTTATTTTGACACCCCATAACTAATCTGTTATTCTACGTTAAAAATGTATCTGCCGCATAACTGGCCTTTATTGTAACGACAACAAATATTATTTTTTTTATAATTGTAAGAACCTGAAGAGAAATTATTGAAAAGAATATTCTTCGTTCAGATTGACTTTTACTTTCAGTATCCCTCCTGAACTTCAGGCTTCCCTTGATATATCTGATATCACAATGGTTTACTTCCCATAATCTTGCCATTTCACTGATTACGCACAGTTCACAGTTCACTTTAGCTTCTCGATATTCTGTTCCTCTTAGATTGAATAATTCTACATGTGCTTATGTCCTCATGAAATGCACCCTTACTAATGCATAGCTGGAGTATTTCATATTCATCTTCACACTGTCCTTCAAGTCCTACTTCCTTATTGTCGAATTCATGTTAGAAGACAGTGCATTTTATTTTGATTAAATGAAAGGTAATGTGATCTCATATTAGTAGATTTGAGGTCTTCCTGCTTCAATTCACACGGCTGCTGAGGAGTGATTTTCATATATTGAATGTCGTTTCATACTATGCACCGACATCATGGAGTAAAAGTTTCAAATACAATGAAGAATAAAATTGCAATTGACTGAGAAGCAAAGTTGTTCATTGTCCACATGACCAGTTTGTTGAAGCCAAGAACAAGAACATAATGACAAAATATGCGAAAGTGAGATTCAACCGAAATAGCAGTGGAATAGTTGACAATAAATTTCAAACTGTGTTATGTTCTCGATACCGTATGTCTTATGATATTTTATTCATGTCCAACTTGATCATAAGAAGTAGTTGTATAACATTCTTAGCGTAGAGTGTTTCTAAGTGATGTGCAAGCCTATGCTTTCATCGCCTTGACGAACATGTTTCAATAATGAAAGTAACCATGATTGTAGTATCGTCTTCAGTGGAGAGATAAGAAACTTTCTTCAAAAATTGCAAATGCATATATGAAGTGTTTTTTGACTGTGTTCACGAAATTGGCGTTATCACCACAAAACTGGCGTCTACAACTACCTGTTATGTCAGTGGTACTGGCTATGTATAGTGAAGGACAAATGGGGATGCACATTTAGGATTCACAGTGTAACTGACACATCCGAAATTCATTTCTATCCACAATTGAGTATTTTGCATATGAACGTTTCGATCCAGTGACTTTCCAAGACAATTTCTTGACTGGGAAGATAATTCCACGTCACCTGTAGATTACTGAATCATTTTCATGATAGCACTTCCAATTTTTACAGCTATAATCAAAGATAACTTGTGGTGAATGGCCGTTTGAATTTGTATCTATTTGGTTGGCGATATCAAGTTGGATTTATGAAATCATTGATCCCACATCGTTTTGTGAAGTAAATTTCACGAATTTCCCTGTGAAATCAACTGAGTTGACAATCACGACTCCTGTTAAGTAAATGGTCGAAATTCCATTGTCTCAGATCAACTCTGCATATCGTGTTTCTTTCTTAAATGATTCAGTCAAGTTGATGAATGGAAGTCACTGAGTGATTGTCGAATGAGTCAGGAAGGAGGAATCACGTATCAAGGTGGCTTACAGATATACTCAGTTGAGTGAACACTTCTTCATTTCATCCTGTTGACTCACTCGATATGGTATGCACGACAGAACTGATGTCACTAGAGGCTACATTGTCTCGTATACAGAAACATACTACACTTTCCATCGGTCGTATTTGATGAAAATATACCTTGGTTTTTGTGTCTTGCCGTTTCTTGTTACGATCTCACCACCCTCGGGAAACAGATATTACAGTTGAACTCCTAATTTCGATGTATTCAGTGTGGTGAATTTTGTGGATAACGACTATTTTATAAATCGCCAACATTGTTTCTGCAGAGATGCAAATACTGTGGAAATCGAGAACTCAGTTACAGTTATGTTGCTTTGGAAGATACACGGAATAATGGGAAATGCATCTGAAGTGGTGATCTGACAGAAAAACTAGAGAAGCTAAGATGCGCTGGTTGTGAGGTTCATTTGTGTGGAGTTTATCGAAGAGAACCATCAACTTGCATCTACATTCTTTGCATGATAAACATTCCGGTGACACAGAGTGCATCATAGTCAAGCATGTGAGATGATATTGCAAGTCAGTGTTATACAGCAGTAGTTACTGATGACGTTTCAAGAACAATTTTCTGCTCAAAATCACATCAAGCTTATCATTATGAGCAATAAATTGTGCTCGAAACGTCATCAGTAAAAATTACTATATAACACTGTGAGACTTTATCAAAATATAATTTACCCACAATGAAATTCAATGACATCCAGCTAGAGAATGATGAAACAATCGTTAGTTTTGATATAATTGGTCTTTATACTAATATACCAATCAATATGGCCTTATAAGACGTTAACACGGAACTAACTGCAGATCCTAAACTTACTCAATGGATAAAGCTGCCCATTGAGGAAATTATTTTAGGAATTCAGTTATGCTTCACATCTATTGTCTTTCAATTCCAGCGTAAAATCAACAGACATAGAGAAGTTGTAGCAATTGGATAGATAGTCAATATTCCCTATCTTAGGAGATATCTTTATGGACAGCTGGGAAAATACTGCTATAAATACTTTTAATCCTACTGCAGAAATATGATGCAGATAGGTTACGAAAAAACAGAACATATCTCTCTCTGGCATCTTGACTCATAAACTCACTAGTAAAGGAAATAAAATTCACATTTATAGCGGAAAATGAACAAGGAGAATAAACCATGATGTTAGATTGTAAAATTAAACGAACGGAAGAAGGTAGACTGCACATTTGCGTTTATAAAAAACCAACGCATTATGCTTATGGATATTTAGACTTTAATTCATTTCATCCGTTCGTTGTCTGTAAAGGCGGGCTTAGCTAAGTGTCTAACAAACCGAGCAGTAAAACTGAGTAGTAATGTAGGTAGGTGGAGAGAGAGCTTGATTACCGAATCCTTGTTCACAAAATCTACACTCAACACGTGCAATAGGAATGATTCATCACTTGTACCGGAATATTAAAAAAAAAATAATAGTACCAATCAAGTCAAGCGATGAAAAATAATTGATTTATATGAATGAAGTTAGAGAGTTGTGTGAATAGGGCCTTTATATGATTATGAGCAGTAATAAATTGTGTTCGAAACGTCATCAGTAAATAATAATATGAAACATTGTGATTGTATATCAAAAATGAATTTTACTCACAATGAATTACACAATTATCCTTTTGCTACAAACTACCTTGAACAAGAGATTAAGGCCAACTTTCACAGAGAAGTATAAAATTAATGGTCAACATCTCCAATGACATCATCAAAATCATCATTGGATATATGAATGCCAGCTGAACTGGGAGCAGATAATACAGGAAGAGAAATCATCACAGATTGAAAGCCTATGCCTCGGCGAAATTAAGGACATTGGAGAATTATTCGCAGGCATGTGCGCCCTAAATGATTTCGTGATCAAGGGCAGCGTGTACAAACACAAGTAAGTACGCAAAGCGTCGTGGATTTAACCTGAACGACACACAACAAACAAGGTGAATTTCTATTCAATGCTCCCCTAGGAAGTGGAGACGCAGCACGCTGAAAGCAAGTTCGAGAATGAGAGCAAATGTGGGATCAGACCACCATCTAGTAGGGTTCCGAATTGATGGTGTATGAAAGAGACTCTATTTACGTCGTAACAACTGACCTCGATTATTCTGTTTTCGACTCAGTTGTTTGATATATCATTTAAAACCTGCTTATATGACATCACTGTCAACAGTTTCAGTTGTCTCTTGAGACAGCAAAGGCGGTCTTATTAACGGTTCATCTTGCTATTTGTTTTCGTGAGGCAATAGTATAAATGTTGCTACTGTTGTAGTCGATAATGCTACATTCGTTGCAGTGATCTTCACTGACTAGTTAGCGTCTAACAGACGCATGGAGAAACGCATGTTGTGTCAATGCGCCTCAGTGTATCTTTGTATTTCCAAGAGCTTGAAAATTATATGCTGCGAAGTAAATATATGTCGTATATATTCTTGAACATCATCTAATTCATGAACCTCTATAGACGCAGACGCGACACACTCATCAATTTCAAAATCATTGTAGACAATGGCAGTATGATAACGATGTGAACGGAATGTCAGTGTCGACGGATTCGAGGCATAGAATCAACTGCAGTTCTCCACTCTGCTCGAATATTCGCACTGTTGTTATCTGGACCACGCACGACATCTTCCGGTGTGGGGCCTGCTCCCGACAGTGTCCACCATCCAGTGTATGTATTAGTCTCCCAAGGATCGTTTGACTAATTGTCTCGTTCTGAGCGGATATCATCATGATGGGATGCCAGATATTGTCAATAACGAGCCGCCTCTCTTTGATATTCTGACAAATCACCATTCTCTTCAGTAAACAGGCACCTACTCCACACCCCACAAATTCTCACTCAGGACTCCTGATCGACTTTCAACACCCATGTCAAATCACACCACTCAAGACCTATGAAATAGTTGGGGGATCGGTCTCAATTGACCACTTTGTGGTCACAGGTGTCATTTCATCATCCTCGCATTGTAGATATTCATCCAGTTTTCATTTCACATGAACGCTTAGGAGTCCTGTTCATTTCTCCTCTCTAACAATCGAGTCTCTTCCATTATCTCTCATTACTTTCATCTGAGTTTACTGCTCCTAGTTGGCAACCTGGTTTTTCCACATAGCGCTTTGAAATATCCTTTATCCATCTCGCGTTTTACTTCATTTGTTAATGACTCAGAGAATCCTCCTTCTTCTTATCTTCAAATTTCTAATCTACTCGTTTGTTCAGCGTGCCTCAGATGACATTGAGCTTCTCCTATCGTTAGTCATCTCTGCACTTGTTCATCGTCTCCTCCATCAGCCCTGTTTCCACTATTACATTCAAAGCCATTCATTCTATCAAGTTTCCTTTCCTCTGGTACCTTTTCATCTCCCCTTCCACATTGCTATCAGAGAGTTCTTGCCCTCATACATACAGGTTTTTTCGAAGATGTTTCTTCATTTCTTCGACTTCTCCACTGAAAACTTCAGCAGAGTCGCAATTTATACCTTCGTCCTTCCATTACACATTCGGTGCAGCCGTGAACAGTGCGCTGTATTAGAATGCGATATCAGGTCAACGTTCATAAAACCATTCAGAAATTCAGTGTCACATTGAACGAAGAGGTGAAGATGTGTTCTAGCAAAGACTGTGCACTTTGTTCTGAAACATTTGCAGGCGAAAACGAAAATTATGCATTGGCGACAGTCCTTGAAACACTTAATCAGACAATTAGTAGCCCTTCCATTGTCGATTACAGTAAAGATGAAGCGAATGGCATATGTTAACAATACTGATATTAATACTAATAATTTGCCTTATTCTAGAGTAATTATGAGTAATTATGATACAGTGTGGAATCCTCAACATTTCGTACAGTAGTGCATCAAATTCATCCGCAATATGACAAAGTCCTACCAGAGTATTCGAGGAAAGACTGTTTGGAGCAATGGCGAAAATTTGGTGAGCAGAAAGAGTTAGTGAACTGTTAAAGTGGAGATTGAAATATTTCTAATTGCCTTTACTCCTTACTGCAGTTGGTTAGACGTAGGATTTTCTTATGATTACACAAGTCATGGGTCAACTAAGAAAGCAAAGATATATAAGAACCAACGACAGATAAGCAATCAACGAACTAAAATGTGCATACTCCTGTCTCCCTTTCTCGATGGAAATCAGTCACATAAATCAGTGTCATGACAAATCGTGGCGTGCTTCGTAACAGTATGAACTATTGCCAATTAACTCATCATTTTGTAACTACACGTATACATATATATATGTACAGTCTACATTCTTTTTACAATCACTAAGCCTGTGATTTTGGTTTGCATCAAACGACACGAAAATGGATGCTCAAATATACATAGAATTCTGTTACTAATGCTAAATTGAACTGTGGGAATACGTGAGAATACTATTTCACTGCAACATGCTGTCTGTATCATACCAGCTTAAGGTATTTCCTTTTCTTTTCGAATGTGTCCGGGGATGACGTGATTGCCCATTAAACATATATATGACTACCGCTGAGGTTTTCGGTGAAAGCGAGAAGAAAGAAAAAGTGGTTTAACGCAGGACAAATAAACTAATGACTGGCGCATAGACTACACACAATGCTTTTTGTGTTCAAATCCAGAGAGCAACTGAGATCAGCCGAAGTTAGAGCATAAAGCCACACGATGGAGAAGTAATGTCTTCAATGTCGTACGCAATGCAGGAAGTAGTCTGAGGACGCCAACCTGCACTCAAGACATAAACAACATTTACAGAAACAGTGAAATTGAAGACAACCAACAAATCCTACAGAAGCAGTGAAACCAGACAAAAGTTAGTCACAAAGAAATCAATTAGAGTCGACCATATCATCCACTGTATTTCAATAATATGGGAGAATTTTCACTTCTTTAAGAAGAACTTCCTTCGTAACAACACTGAGAGTAGTGTTCTCCAGTCACCCACTTGTTTGTAGAAGCCTAAAAGACAGGATACCGCATCTTGTCACTTCTTTGTGTGTGATAGTATCAGTTCACTTGTTGCTGTGCAGCCAGGCACATCGGTCGTTTGACGCGCATCCTGTCAAAAAGGGTCTAAAAACACCATCTAACATGGCAGCAGAAATGAAGTGGTGGCCGTACAAGGAGTGCAATATTCGAGCATTTCGTCACCACCGGTCATTCTATCTCAACAAATGCCCTCTTCAAAGTTATCTACAAAGTCAAGAACAACCTGTCAAAGAAGATACTTTTCCGTCTTCTTTGCGTTGCAGAAGCCCTATCCATTCAGTTAAGAGAACCAGAAGTGTGCACTCAAAAGAAAATTATTCAGCTATATCTACTGTTTATGAGTCTGACATTCAAAGGTGACACCATTTCGGAATTGATTAGAAATCGTTTATCTAAATGTATTAAACGCACTTTTCCTGCACCTGAATCGCAAATAGCTTTTGCCAGCCGAAATATGATTAGATAATGCATCAAGGATAGATTACCGCTTTTGTCCACGTCCATGTGTATTTACTCTTTTACCTGCTCTTGTAAAGCTGTTTATATTGGACGTTGTAAGCGTAATCTCCGAAAACGTGTAGCTGAACACTATCCAGTCTGGTTAATGAAAGGCGAACGTAGAACTGCGAAGTCGTCTATCTGTGATCACCTTTTAGAGTCAGGTCATTTAGCCTCAATTGATTCATCTTTCAAAGTTATCTACATGGCAAAATCGAATCGATCCAAAAGTTTACGTTTTCTCCACTTATGCATAACCAAAGCTTTAGCTATACATGAACAGAAACCTGAATTATGTGTTCAAAAACGTTTTGTCAAACCCCTTTCTTTACCTTGGTCATAGTGATGTTCTTTCTAGTTTTTACTTTATTTTATTTTACCACTTGAATTCTTTCCACTTCACTTCACATTTTCATTCTTATCGTAATCGTACTCTTAATTTTTTAAAATTTTTAGACAACACTTGACATTTTTAAAATATTTTGTTTTCAATTCACTTATAAAACAATCTTTATTAATTTTGTAATTTATCCACTTCAACTCTACCCCTTATAACATTTTAATTATCGTTATTCTTATCACTTATATATGTATATTGACTGAGCAATTATTAAGTGCCACTTAATAACCTTTTTTCTGTAATATAAATACGACTGTACAGCTTGAAAATGAAGTCGTTGAAAAGAAATTTCTTCACTGAACAAAAAAACTGTATTTCTACTCTCATGTTAACAACTGTGTTCATTTGAATTAACTTTTGGTTGTTTACTTGCTTTATCTAACTACTTAAGACTCCTACGTTATTCCGTATTTCATTTTGCTTCTATGTACACCCTGAACACAAATATTTCATCAAATTACTCACATTATCACGTAACCCTTCTCTAACAATCGTTTGTGGCAACTTATCACCTCTTTCACCACTGTCTTATATCGGCATCCGATTCCTCTGAACGCTTTCTGTATCACCTAAATTCCACCTAAGTCTTACTAACTGTATTTTCGCTTGAAAAATTTCAACAAACTACATATATACGATTGTACAGCTTGATAATAGATTCGTTCAAAAGAATCTCTTCACTGAATTACTTGTTTTAAGTTGAATGTCCCCACACATACAAAGTAACCATGTATAAATTTGCGATTGTACAGCTTTGAAAATGAATTCACCGACAATAAACTCTTCGCTGAACTACTGGTTTTCTCTCTATAAATGAGGAATACACCGTGATAAACGTGTTTCGCGTTTACCATCGTGTTCGAGAGAGCAGTATCTGGCTATGTAGACCACATTATTCTAAAATCCTGAAGTCCATTGCAAACACACTCAGACAACTGATCATCTTCTTCAAAATATTCTGTGGATTCGTCTACGTGGAGATTATTTTTCATTCCGTCTAGATAATCAAGGAGATCAAATAGAAAAGCACAACCGAGAAGCAAGCAAAACCATCTGTGATTATCGTCAGAAGGATAAGTGGAATCTGTTAATTTGACGCGGAAATGATTTTTCACTACAATCAAAATTATCGTCGTCATTGATGTAGAGAACTCCACATTGATTCGTTTAAACAACTAAATTTCATCTTTATTCAACCTTATCGTTGATATTCGGAAAATGTCAGTATAAACAGTAAAGTCTAGATATTTTAAGAAGGGAGCCATCCTCCTCAATAGTGATCATAATCAATGTTCACCAGCCCATACATAAAAATAACGCACGATACCTGCTTCATATCGTACGATGAAACTGCATACACAGACCGGAATTATTTCTGTGATTTCAGGTCAAGTTCATGCGTTGTTTTTTTTTAAATAAAAATTTTTCAGTTCTACTAATTATTTCTCTATTAGAAGTTAATTAACATAATGAGAATTTTTGGCAAGGATATTATGTAGTGTTGAGGAGCAGTAGAATGCGTGGTTCAACCAGTCTTGTGAATTTCCTGAATTGTCCTACTGATTTACTACACGCATAACATATGAAACACTGCCTTCATTCAATCATTCGAAAATGGCTATACGTCCTTGTCTTGTTGTCTATGCCTATCTTGGTCCCAATAATTTGCCATGTTTGTGTGTTAATGAATTCGCGAATTAATACCTTTCAAGAGACAGTCGACGATGGTTTGGATTCATTCACTATGTTTAAAATTTTCTTGATTCTTATGATTATGTGGATGTAGTGCCGATTGATTTGTACACAAAGAACTTTGCAAAATATTTTGAAGGACAGATTTCAAAAAAACAAATTTTCATATAACTTTTCTCTGATCACATCAACAATTTGACAAATAATTGTTCGTGAATTGTTTACATCATGTTGTTAAAGTATAAAATGGTTTACAATCGCATCTGGTTCTATGTTTGAGACGTGTGTGGAGGGTTGCGTATGAAGAGGATGCTCTCACTCTGACACGAAGGTATTCTCCATTTCTTCTTGGATGTTCAGGTGTCTGTTCACAATAATATTAGTGAGTTGACTTGGCGAAAGCCCACATGTCCTACCAACAGTCCTCAGTGCTGAACACCCACCAGAGCCTCTAATTAGCGCAACAGGGAGGTTTAAGTAAGGTTTACAAGGACTGATAAGAATTAACGAACTGTTAAAGGAGATCTTCTTGCCCTCTTTACGCTGATGATTAGACGAAATATCCTTTGGGTAATTACATTGGTCTGGGTAGGGCAGGAGTGATTAGAGGGAAGTCATAGGTGTGGGAATAAGATTAATTTAAACGTCTGAATAGTAAAGTATGAGGACGATTAGTTTTTTTCACACTTCCGTCCTCACTAACTTCTCCAGACCTGTCAGGTGTAAAAATTAGAAAGATCAAATGAGAGAAGTCAGAGGGAGTTCGAAGAAAGCCATTCCATGCAGAAACAAGAATTCAATTTGTCTGCTAAATTTGAGTCAATGAAAGGCGAAGTGGAAGTGTTCATGAGTAGAATAATAAATACCAAGCAGAAGACAAGATTCTCACGAGAGAAGGTACAGAATCCATGGAGTATTTCAAGTCAGGCGAATGCCATATAACCACTAGACCTGACACTCAGATACTGAATAATTTAAACCTTGTCGAAGAAATGAGCACCTCACTAGTTCACTGTTTCCACTTTGGATTTGCGTTTCTCATTAAATAATGATTTCAATAGGGCTATGGAGTGCCGAAGTGTTAAGTCGCCGAAGTATGCCTAACCTTGTGTATTCAATCTAGTCTTTCGGTCTATAACCCATACTTGAAGCTTTCATGCGTTAGTGAATATTTGTGAGCAGATTGTTCTTCTACGTTCTTGTTTGTCAACGTCAGATTGACTATTTCATTTATGCATTGAATGGCCAATTATTTTCATGGATGTCGTATGACTAGAGGTAGTCAGAAATAGCGTAAAAGATAATAATAATAATGATTTACTTTATTCCAAAAACAGTACTTGTGATACAGAATGGAATTTTCAGCATTAATCACAATATTGCATCTAATTTCCTCAAATTATAAATAAAATTAATCACACCGAAAATTTTTCCACATTTACAATAGGGGTGATATCAAAAAAAACATGCAGCATATAAAGTAGAAACAATAATGATAGCAGCTAAGGTAATGATAATAATAATACAAGTGGAAATTGCTGTGGGTTTGTTTCACACAGTATTGTCGATGCGGTATACAAATCCTTGCATGATTTAAAAATATTGAATATTATGTTCTCTTTACATGATATGATGAGGGGAAAAACAAAGATTACAGCAGTCATAGAGATAAGTTGGTGTTTGCAGTTATGAAAGTAAAAACAAAGAATCAACAGGACCATAAATATAATAGAAATAATAAAAGTAAAACTTGAAGGTATATAAGGATGGATGGAGAAGATTGTTTATTTACTAGATGAAGAAAGGTTAGTCAATTCTTGCCTGACGCTATTTTCATCACATAAAATACGTGCCAAGTATGGTATCATAGAATTTGTATACATAGACGTGCAAGCATACAGTTTTCTGAAGTTACTGCTTGTTCTACCTGAGGGGATGCAAGGTGAAAGCTGAGGGTGAAGTGGATGCTCCATGTCAGACAAAATCCCTTTTAACAAATTTACTGCACGAAGTCAAGTGCCTATCGACAACGACGTTAACTATGTAGTCCACTGGGACACCACTCATCCTACTGACAGTCTTCAGCATTCTACGAATTGTGACAGAGTGCTTTTAAAGTAAACCAGGAAAGAATAAGGGTGAACAATAACGAAGAATAGGTAGGATGCAAGAGTTTATGAACTGTAAGAGGAGGGGTTGAGTTATACCCCAGTGCCTTAGCTTCTTAATGTAAAATGTCAGGCGGAATATTTTACTGGAGATCGCTGAGACATGGGAAGACCAGGAGAGATCAGAAGAGAGAATAATTCCAAGATACTTAATTTCTGATTTAGTTCCTATATCATTGTCATCAATCTTACAACTGTCATGAGAATCGACGGCTTCTTTTAACTGTCGTTTACATCTTAAGCTGAAATTAACAGTTTGACATTTAGAAGGATTCAGTTTAAGACCGCAAGACTCAGACCATTTACTGACTACCGACAGAAAGCTATTTATTTTGGTACAATCTAGCTGGGAGTTAACAGCCATTGAAACAGTTAAGTCATCAGCGTACTTCACAAAGTTTATTTCATCAGACTGAGGCAAGTCATGTAAGAAGAAAGAAAAAAGAAAAGGAGAAAGGACAGCGCCTTGAGGGACACCAGCTTCAGTACGCAACGAAGTGGAAGACTTCCCTTTATACACGATGTACTGCTTTCTTTCTGAGAAATAAGAATGTAACCAGTTAACAGCCCAACATTCTGTTTGACTTGCAGCAAGTTTATTTAATAAGATGTCTCTAGGGACCGAGTCAAAAGCAGATGTATAGTCTAGGAAGGCACAACGAAAAAATTTAGCCCCTTTTTCTAGACTGGAAGCAATGTTATGATAAAGGACGGCAGCTGCATCTAAAGTGCTTCTACTGTGCTTATAGGGAAACTGTTTTGGGTCATTAAAGGATTTAAGAGAGGGTGCAAGACTAAGTAAAAGTAGTTTCTCCATAGTTTTCAAAAAAGGAGAGGTAATAGCAATGGGTCTAAATTTGACACATGCTCCAGTAGACGATTTAGGTATGGGTACAACTTTAATGTCTTTCCAAACAGCAGGCACAACATTACTGGAAAAAGATTTGTTAAACAGATCAGTGAGAGGGTAACATAGAATATCTGAACACTTTTTGAAAATAATACTAGGTACATGATCTGGACCTAAGCTCTGGGAAGGGTTCAGAGACTTGAGGCACTTTTGAACATCATTTGTGTTGAAACCTGGAAAGGGGCTATTATTAACACTAGTGATACTGGGATGCATGGAATTTGAGGGAGAATAAATAAAAGATTTAATAAGAGTACATACATCAGAAGAATACGGAATATTGTTCATCTGCTTACCACCAGTGATTTCCTTAAATAGTTTCCACATATTTGAAGCATTTTTGCAGGATATGAATTTCCGGTTATATTTATAACATTCAATCTCTGCATTTCAGACTTGATAAGGAAGTTAGTTCTTTTTACACCACTTTTATTTTTCATTTTGTGCACTTATGTTGACAACATTGAAGGTAGGAATTATGAATGAATTATGAACGCTCAATCGTGTCAATTACTTGTTTAATCACACTCTATCTCATATTTCTAATGACTGCATATTCCAGCTACAATAAAATGACAATCCGATTAAATGTCAATCTTTCGCGTAATACTAGCGCACTCAGCACACTGTCTGATGGAATTCCGACTTGTCTACACGGAATATTGTATTCTGACACCCGGGCAATGTTACTGTGGAGCCTCATGAATAGTTTATTAATAGGAATTAACGTGAAACATTCCTGCTGAGAATATGCCAAAATGTGTTCAGTGTTGAACTGTCACGAATAAGAAATCCAGCTTCAGTTGCAGATAAGTCAGGCTAATTCAAGTCGTCGCAAAGTGGGCTGACTCCCTGAATGTGCTCATCCGCTATGTATTGCGGGTGTGCTTTCTTTATGTGGACGCCATCATATGAATTCGGCCTACTATTTGGATTGAAGTGTTTCTGCAGATCGATAAAATCTATAAATCATTACACCTATCAGATTCCACTGATTCATTATATGAATCACTTGACATTATGAGAGGTTGTTTCACTCACCAATCACAACACCCACAGTCTTCCACAAATGAAATATGAAATCGTGATTATTGTAATCAACCAATTACAACAATAACTGTGACTTTTGGTTGTGGTATAAATAAGGGGACGGAAAGTCAGTTGCCATGAGAAGATGGTTTACTTTGCATACAGCCACATAGCTTTCGTCACTCTGTTGACATTTGCAGCCGTAAATGCAGGTAAGCATTTTTTCAAGAGATGGTATATTTATAGCTTATTTCCGCACACTGTGTTTGCTTTATTCACTGGAACTGCTGAATATTTTGTTGGCCACCCTCATGGGTCATTCTCTCTGGTTGAGCCTTTATTCCAAAATGGTCAGTTTTGTGTATGCTCTCACCTCAAATTCATCTTGGTTAGTACATGGTGACCAGCAGCATAACCACCGAGACGTCTTTTAACATAATTTTGATTCGGAAACCGTGTATATTAACACTTTCACAGTGACACGTTATCGCATTTCGATAATGTGTCAGTCTAAAATTTCCTAAGATTTAAATAGCTTGAATACACACTTTGAGATGATGTGTATTTGGACTGCAATTACATACAGAAAGTGCTCAAGAGGAGTTTGATGCATTTCAAGTGGAGAAATTGTTCTAATAATTTTCAGTATTCTAAAACTTCTCCTCTGTATAATAACAATCGTTTGCATTTCTTCTTGTGAATTCAAGGTCAATCGTGGAATAAACAGAGCATCACAAATATGCTTTCTACTACCAACAGTAAGCACATTTTCAATGCGTTTTATTTGATTTTATCACTTCACTTGAGAATTCATCGACTTGCATTCGGTGATCTTAAGTTAATTTGATTAATTTCCTTGAAGAAGTTCGGACCAGATTGTCGAACGAAACGTTGGAGTTAATCATTTCAATTTCGCTGAGATTTTACAAATATAACTATATAGATCTTACTTTCTGTTTGACAACTCATACAATATATTCTCGTTTCCTTACAGACAATATACACGGAGTCAAGTGGATAGTGGATGGCGCAGAAAAAGCAGTACAAATTCGTAAATGTGAGTAAAAAATGATGCCATATTTTTGACAATGTTTCAACGCTTACGAAAATATGCCATGAATTTCGCTTTCGAATTTATTACTATGATGACAAAAATATTTGATTTCATCCTCTATGTAGCAGATAGTAACTGAAATGAAATACACAACTCCACATGCTTTTAACATTCAACGCTTTCGCTTTTCTGTTTTCTTAGACAAGATTCTCAGTCAAAATCCAAGCTTACAAGGAGATTTAGAAAAGTGTAAGCAAGTTGAGTTTTTGAAATGATGGAGGATCTGTTTTAGATATGAACTGCCTGAGAACTGCATACAAATACATTTGGGGAGAGGTCGCAATAGACAGTGAGTTCTACCAAATTCCTTTGATTCGAAATATCATTTTATTCATGAAATTTGTTCACTACATAGACTATTCATTTGATAAATCTGAAGTTGGTTTCGTGATACACTCCCTGTTGATGATTTGCTTTCTCACTCACTGATCATTTCATTAATTAACGCTTATGCAACTGCCATGAGATGCATGTTTGAAATTTTGTTAACTGAAAATTGATCTGAGATGCTGAATATATAAACTTCTTTCTAACTTTCCCAGAAATCGCAGACCGCCTAGACAATGGTAAGCTAAATATTTTGAATCATTTCTGTACTTACTTACCGTCATAATTATTCCTCGTCAACATTCTGACTAATAGTCTTCTTCTGGCATATATCAGCGCTCTACCATCACAACTGTTACTATTTCACTCCTGCCTTTTATTCGCTAACATCAAATAAAGATGGAGAATTTCCTCATGCACTTGACATGAGTAGGTGCTCGAGGACAGTTGTTCGACTGATGTATTTCTCATATTTCGTATATTATCTGACATTCCGTCAACTGGTAAACATAATTTATTCGTCTTAAATCTGATTGTATTTACCTTTAACATGCATAAATGTGTATTATATTGAGAAGAAGAGAAACAGGTTTATATGTGTGACAATCATTTATTTACAGAAAATAACTCCAAATTCGACAAAAATGTGAACTGTAGCCGACAAGTAGCCGTACAATATTATAGTAAGTAGCACTGTATTACGCTAACCAGTCTGAATTGTTTCGTCTGTGTTGAAAAGCGATTTTCGAAATTCCAGTTTCAAGATAACTATTGTAAATTTGAGTTAATAATCAAACTGTGTTTTACTCTTACTCACCCATGGATAGCGATGAAGCAGAAGTACCCTTTAAACAACTGTTTCAAAAATATGCCTTCAGCGCCCCACGAAGGTATTCGTTTGTTCCTTTTTTTTACATTCTTGATGAAATGAATAACATTTTCACATTCATCTACGATGAGGGTATATTTCCACATGTCACAATACTTTCATCATGATCTGAATTCATGAACATCCACCTCTCAGTGTACGATAGTCTGTGATGAGTATTTACCAAGAGTCAGGTAATAATGTCTGAAGGAGGATGAACAAGTTTGGTGTTCAGAATGCTTTTGGGCGTCTACAAATGCAACTGTTGAGATAATGTGATTGTGAATAGAAATACACACAAAAAAAGACTATTTGTTGAAGGCGAAACTGATCGAGTACTAATATAACGACGACATGATGACTGAATTTTGAAAGTTGTGCATTCTTAACATAATCCAAGTGGATTAGTTTGTAGAGTAGTCAGCTGGTTGAATCTGTGCGCAACAAACAGATTGTTTTGCATCATTTCATGTCGCATAATTTCGAGTTTCAACGTCGTTTTATGATTGTGAGATATTCACTCTGCAAGATATTCATTCATGAATCATTTCAGATCTGCATCAACTGAATAGGCTAACCCGAATACTATTCGACCACAAGCACTGGGTTAGCATTGAAGTTTGTGAGTTCATTTTCTCTGTTTGATTAAACTTCACAATTGAACATTTCTGTGAGAAAATAGTGTAACGGTTGTGATTTTGTTGCGCGGATAGTCAGTGCCTATCTAATTTTAGTTATCAGACAAACGTAGTGATGGACAACAGACCTTTTCACTGGTCGATTAAAATATTTATCAACCTTTCTTATCATTTCTAGTTTTCAAGAATCTATACGAAACCCAATTGAAAGAGTTGGCAGGTGAGATTTATTTTACATCATATATACACATTATAGGATACGAAGGTCTGTTATCGGGTTAGTGACTAGAATGTGAAAGCCACAAAATGTTAGTCAGTCTGGATGGAGGATGATGAGTGGGCAAAGAACAACACAGGATGCAGAAATTCACCGCAACAATTAGATAATATTTTTCATCGTCGACTATTCTACTATCTTTCGGTTCAAATACTGTTTATTGAATGTGTGGTTCAAATGACAGCCTCGAATACTCCTGTTTAATCGGATGGTGAAATCATCATGAGTGTTGTTGTAGGTTGCCGTAATCACATTCTCCAATGATCACTATCGTAGTGGATCACAATAGATGGTATGGTGAATGTATGAGAATACACCCGCGCATTTCAAAAATGTCACTGCGGCTATGCAAACAAGCTGGTGAAATTCACACAACCCATACTGAATAATTGAAATGCAGCAAGTCAATTCCCTTGAAAAATGATGGATATGGAAACCATCACTCACTGAAAATATTCGGAATTCTCAGATTCTATGAATAAGCGCACAGATCACCATCAATCATCCTCCTTCCCACAATTAGCCTTTCTCGATTATTTCACCACTAGTCTTTCATCCAATAATATTGCTAACTGATTTTATTCTCATACAGGCTATTGAAGACAAGTACCAGGATGAATGTAAAAGTTGATGTAACACTGAATACATGTAGATTGTAGAAACTTTCGTAAATTTTTCATTTTCAATTTAATTAATTAAATAAATCTTTTAACTGCTGCAACGCTTTCTCTTCATGAATTCACACTTCATTCAAGCGCTGATTGTGTTGTGCTTTGGCAGTAGACGTCAAGTTGAGTGAAGAACATGTTTTTAAACTAGCTGCTTATCGACTAACATAACGGTGGCGTAGCCTGATCAACACGTTTCCTAGGAATCCCAGTAATAATAATTATACTAAGAGTAATTTCAAAACACAGATATGATTCCACTTCTCATTATGGATATATGTTCCAGATGGAACATCAAGATTCAAGAGCACTTCTCCATTTCAAACCCATCGCTACAGTCCTTTCTAACTACAAAAATAGTAATACTGATGAAACCTATTTATTCCAAACAAAGTGAAGTTGCTAGCGTGTTCTAAAATATTCCATCGCATTTCCTCGTTACATGACTCATCAAATGTGAATGTACATATTACGATGTTGATATTATCAGCAATGGGAAAATAAATCGAAAATTAACACATATGCTGACAGGAATATATTTAGGATAGCTGAAATAAACGGTGGCGTTTATTTCTTGAAAGCATTCATGTCGAACACATCTCTCGTCTCTCACATGAAATTCCAGTCAAATAATCTTTCATCGAACTAGTATATTATGTCGTCTGAAGATATAGTCTCTTACAGTTGCTTGTATTACCACATGAAGAGATGTAATAGGATAGTTATGAATGAGGAGAGAGCTGTGGTTCTGGCAAGAGGATATTCGCCAATTTCTAGCAAGAATTGATGCGCCTGCCCGAAACAATATTACAGCGTGTACGTACAGGATGATGCATCGGCGGCACAGTGGTAGACTGCTCGCCAATCACGCTTAATGTGGTCTGTATTTCGATCCCCGACCACGGACGAACTCCTTCACTTCGCCAAGACAGTAATAAGACTGGTAAAGAGGGAAGGTTGGGCATGAGGCTAGCAACTTCATCCTGTAAAACGAATCATCACTGCTCCAGAAACGTGAAGCCTCTATCTTGAAGTCCTATGTTCTACTGGCAAAGTAAATGAATTATAAAGGCGTAAAGAAAGGCTACACACGCTGCCTACAGCTTTGACGCCCCTTACTTTGTGACAAAGTCATAGTCAAGTAGTGGAGGTGAGATCAAATGAGAAAAATGTAGGAGGGTGGGAAGTTAGTATGCAAGAGTAAACAGTTTATCAAAGTAGAAGTTGATGGATTGTGATAACATATTCATATAATTATTAATATTCCCTTTGCTTCCGAGTGGAAAGAAGCGCTTCAGGTACACTTCAACACTATTTCCTACTTTCTGCTATCCTCTTCACCTGGGTACACGATTACCCATGATCTCCGTTCTTATGATCACCTTTATGTCACCTTTACACAGACGACTCACTTGTTGCCCACATTTCGGATTACACTCGACCAATCGCCTGGCGCGATGACCTACGAAGGCCTCCTTAATTTATGCTAAGTCTATCTCCATTTGCTCCCAGCCAGGATTTCTTATCACTAATTATCTCTGGCTGGGCGTTTGACCTTCAGTGTGGAGCCAGCGAAGTAAGGTGTCGATAAAAGTCTGCAAACTGTTGGAATTCCTTTCCGTAATTCGCTGGCCACGTTTCTGACCCGTTTAGAAGGACTGAATGATCGACTTGACATTGGTGTTGAAAATGCGACACATGTTCCCAATGCTTAGGCAGAGTGCAGAAGATTTTGAAACTCGTTTTAGGTTGATGAAGGCTTATCTTGCCTTACCTTTCCGATTCTTGCCTGATTTGACATTTTCATCCGTTCCGTGAGGTAAGGAGTTAACTTCTGTTAAGTCTCTCCTGTTGATGGTAATTGATGCTGGTTGTTCTTGCTGTTGATTGGTTATCTTCATCACCTCTTTCTTCTCTGTGTTCACCTGGAGTCCTGTTTCCGATGCCTCTGCAGCCCGTTTGTTGCTTTTCGCCTGCAAATTTTCAAATTTGTGTGACATCAAGCATATATCATTCACGCGTGAAATCCACTTCTTCCAGAATCTTCTGATCAAATGTCGAGTCTATTCCAGGTTCCTCGCTCCGTGTACACAGTCTGACGCATAATCCAATAAACGCCAATTGTGAATTTGATCGATGAAAATAGGCAGCCAGCCTTGTCTTACTCTTCTGTTCACTTCGATCGCCTCGCCGAGTTTTCCTTTCTAGATTGCCTGACACGTGGCAATGTCATATAGCCAGCTGCTGCATACGGCTCATGAGGACTTGAGTAATGCACGTCGTAGAAACTGTCTAAGCAGTTACTTCCTCAAAAGTGATCACATTTGGGTAGAGGTTTGACTGCCATTCTGTTCTATACTTTGTTCTGTGATGATGATTTGTAGAGTTACAGTTTGATCAGCACATGAACGTAGCTTGTTCTAGGCTGGTGGATTTCTAATTACAGTGCATCTTTTCTTCTCTCCATCATGATGTCACTCCGTATTTTACAACGCGTGGAGAAGACCGTGATTCTACATCAGTTTGCGGAGACTGAT
This sequence comes from Trichobilharzia szidati, assembly GCA_944472155.2. Taxonomy (NCBI): domain Eukaryota; kingdom Metazoa; phylum Platyhelminthes; class Trematoda; order Strigeidida; family Schistosomatidae; genus Trichobilharzia; species Trichobilharzia szidati. The sequence continues at coordinate 3,667,990 of OX235271.1, read as the reverse complement.
GCCTGAGGTGGCCTTCTTTGGCAGCTAGACTTGGTAGACAGCCTTACTTCGAAATCTTTTGGATTAGTCGCGTGAGCACAACCATCACAGTCTCTGAGTCCTTTTCAGCGGTTCGGTTTGTAGAAATTCCATCTGGTCCTGCCGCCCTCCCGACTTCGTCTCAGTAGCTTGATCACATTGAGTTTTCTGCTTTCGTTGGAGGGTCTGTGTCACGTGACAGACAATTGTTTGCGTACTGTCGTTGTTTTTGTTGTTGGTGGTGGTGATATTGCTGATTGATTTGCAGGTTGTGGTCGATTGCAGAGTTCTTTACAGTGATCAGCGCATTGTCTTATTTGTTTCTCCTCCTTGGTAACCAGGTTCCTCCGAACATCTTTTATTGGTCTCATCATCTGGGTAGATCTCTACCGGGGTAGACATCCGGTTATCTGATATGATCTCCTGAAGAATCTCCTACCTGTGGCCTGCCTGCATGCATGCTTGTTCTGCTTCAGCCGCTGGCCAGTGTGTTGTAGAATTGTCGCTAGTCCTTCCTAGCACTTTTCTTCTTCTAATTCAATTCTTTCCTTATTCAGTGCAGTGTACATTGAACTCAGCTTCTCCTTCTCGTGTCCATCTTTGCATTCAGTCATCTTCTCTCTCTCACCATCCTCCTCTCCTCTCCTCTCCTCGATTACATTTCAGTCAAGTGTCCGTTGAGAAGCATTCCATCTCTTTTCTTGTTTCCTCTTTCTTTTTGAAACAGTTGTGCACATTTCCTTGAACACCACCTCCATATAGTGAGATCCAATGTTCCTCCACGCAGATTTCCGCAGGGATGCCAAGTAGTGTCTCAGATTCTGCTTTGCTCTGATCTGTAGAGAAGGCATTCCTGAGTTTCTGATTGTTCAACTTGAAAAACAGTGGTCTGTCTCCAGTTGTTTTGAAGGACGTCACCCTCACATTGATGTTTCGTTGAGCTGGATATTGGTCTGATCTCACATTTGACCCTATTCCTGAATTTGCATTCAGTGTGCTTCGTCTCCACTTCATAGAAGAGCATTGAGTAGAAATCAAGCCCGACTGTTGTGTGTCGTTCAGGGGAAATCCATGTCGCTTTGAGTATATACTTGTGTTTGTCCATTACTGTTTGTAGAAATCTGTGAAATTCTTTCTTATCTGGTTTCGTGTTGTCTGTTGCATTTGCAGCCTTCCTTCCTTTCTTCTTTTTGAGTCGAAACTTGCTGTCATGATCCTGTGTGAAATGGATTTCCACTGCATTAGGGCTTTGGCTGCACTGGTGACATCGTGATAGCCCCTCACTCTTTCAGTGTGCTCGTTGTTGTCACCTGGGTGGTCGAACCGGAGTAGATTACTGACTCTCCAGTTGACAGTTATCACAACCCGCATCCATTCCATGTGCTCCCGCAGAGACTCAGCACTTCTATGCCATATCTTTGCATTTCTCCGGCTAACAGAGTGACGTTACCAGTCGGCTTCGTACATTGTAGTAACATTCTACGTGCCCAATCTTATTATTGACTCCATAGAGAGAATGCACATCGGCAGGCTAACTGGATTCTTAAAGGCTTCCTTTCACCAGTTCACATTATTTCGCCGCTTCAATTTCCGCAAACAAGCATTGAAAATGGACCCAGAGACAACAGCAGACTTGATGACGCCACTACTGGGAAAGGTATGGAAAGAGGGCGAGGTACCCAAGGATTGGAAGAAAGGATACTTATTCAAACTGCGAAAGAAAGGAGACATAATTCAATGCATGAACTGACACGTCTTTATGCTCCTGTCCATCTCAAGCAAAATACTGAGCCGCATCATCCTGGAGAGAATCAAACGAGTCCTGTATGGAAAACTTCGACCGGAACAAGCTGGATTCAGGAGAAACAAGTCATGTATTGATCAAATCGCCACACTACGGATCATCATTGAACAAAGCCTGGAATGGCAGTCAGCTCTCTATCTCAACTTCATTGACTTTGAAAAGGCATTCGACAGCGTCGATCGAGAGGTGGTTTGGCAACTAATTCGCTACTACGGGGTGCCACCGACAATTATACATCTCACCCAACAGTTGCACGACAATGCTGCCTGCCAAATAATCCACAACGGGAAAATTACGGAATCTTTCGAAGTGAGCACAACCATTAAAAATAAATAATGCATTCAAAAGAAGTTCGTACCGCCATTATCCATTCCTTATTGGCCTATCAAGACATAATCAACTGATAACTTCTCCACCACCCCTTACTTATATATTCAACCTATCTCCTATCATGCATTAATCCTATCACATCCCCATTAATATGTATTTCATTCCCTTCCCATACAATTTGGCATTACTTCATCTGTTCATTTGTTTTTCTTAGCATTTATCGACTACTATGTCTACCTGTTTAATCATTCTGTTTTTCGTTATTCGTGTTATCACAGATCGCCTCACTTTCTTATCCTTTTACTGATAAAACCGTTATTATTATTATTATCACTACTCATATTATGACTAATTGCACCGTTTATATTCACCATCTTATTATCCTTCAGACAAAACACCATGGTTGGTTTACATTTGAATTTGTATTTGTAAAGTTATATAAGTATATTAGAGTTAAGCCTGTTGATGAGATGAAATTGAAAGCATAATATCACTGTTCGCCTAAATAAGATGTTCTAAATCCAAAGATACTCAAATTAAATGTTCAACAAATTATTGTAGGAGAAATAACCTGTCAAGATAAGTGTAGTTGCCACGTGAAACAGCATCAACCGTTGATGTAATAATGTAAGTGTAGAATATGGGTGCATTGTGAGAGAATTTGATTCCATATTGGATAAGTTCATCTCAAATATGACACAGTGGTGATGCAGTATTAATAAATGGATGACGAGGTTTCATTCATAAATAAAACCGCTTGTAATCACATCAATTTAGACTGACGACACCTTGGATACACACATTCACACTATCACGTTATTCTCAACGTATATGAATGGCGACATAACAGTAACAATAACAGTGAGAGTCTATCGGTCAATTCATGAATCTCTTCACGGAGAAACGCCGAATATAATGATAAATGTCACTATCATTATAATTATTATTATTCCCCTAAGTACTGAGTGGAATACACAGTGTAAGCAACACACCACGATTTCACTGTCGCTCTTTTTATCCCGTCTTATTTAGGCTACTGAAATTTGGAGTATCAGCACTCATTTCTTCACAATAACAGAGATTCCAAATCACTGGCGAACAGCTGTATCTAACAGATATCAATCTGTGGTCAAATCCAATGCCAATGGCAAACGAACTCTTGAAAGTCGCCATTTTCTTTAACACAAGAATTTACGCTGTGAACATGGTCATCCAAATACCATAATTAGTTGTTATAATTTCCCCTTGGCTTTGGAAACTGTAAACCATACACGCGATGAATACAAGTGAGTGGAAACTGTAGTGAATGTATTTTGACACATTAAAATTAACAGAGTGCTCTGGTGGCATAGCGGTTAGGACGCTCGCCAACCATGCACATAGTCCGGGGTTCGATCCCCGGCCGATGCACTCCTTTACCTCGCTAAGCCAGAAATAATGCTGGTGAAGAGAAAAGGTTGGTCATGAGGCTAGCAAACCCATCCTGTAAAATAAACACTGCTACAGAAACTTCAAGCCACTAGCTTGAAGCCCTATGTTCCGCTGAGGAACGTGAAGGAAAAAAAGGAATAAACAGTAGCTACTCATGGAGAATGTTTCGAAATCGGTATTATTTGTCATCACATAGCATTCCAGTTATGTCAGTGTTACTGGCAATTCATGATGAAGGCTCAGTTGCAATCCCGATAACCAATTGATGTTCTTTTAGTTACATTAAGAAGTCCTGTTCTATCCGAAATTAGAAAGTCGCCTACTTAACGAAGTAACTGGTTAACTAGCTGCTCCACAGCCTGAAAATATACAGAAACTTGGTCACCAAGACAGAGTACAGAAAAATGCACACAGAAATATAAAAAAAACAATTACACGCTACTGCAATTATCTCACAGTAAAGTAACATATAACAAACAGAATTTTATTTAGATGAGTCTATATGTATAGTGTCAGTGATATAGTTTGCATGTGTCAGAAATTCGAATGATTTTGAGCAAGGTTGACTGAAGAAGAATGATAAGAGTTTGATGCATTCAGGAGTTGATAAATGTCCAATGCGTTTTGAACTCCATGAACGATTTTCACTCAAACACTGACAGTACCCAGCCATCGGTTTTCAGCGTCTTCAAGACCCCAACCAAACAGTCTACAACATCCTACGTGGCTGAAAGCAACGCTTACAGGATTCGCTAAATTACAACACACTGTGATTTGACTGCTCCCTACTCTTTTTTAAAACCAAATCCGATGCCAGCGGTTAGTGAATAATCCAGCAGAGATGCAATGGCATGGTATTGGTAAGACATGTCGCAGCGATTTCACTCTATTCCGAATGAACTCCAGCTTTCCTTCTGTTTCACATAATACTTGTATCGAATTTATTCGAATATCAAAATACTCTTGACTCATATGCATTAACGAAGCATAAAAACTATGTGAGTACCTTGATATGATAACCAGCAATAAATTATGCGCATAATATCACCAGTATATAGCACTGGATCACAATGTGTCACCTAATGAAAATCAAATCGCGATTTTCACATTCTCTCTACATCCTTACTCACTGACAGTTCACCTCTGCTAATCTGCCCTACTCAAAAGTTACCAACGTCAACTATTCCTCACCTCATAATGTGAAACATCATTTCACATGGACAAATTCATTTCAGATTGACGAAAGAGCATATCCGAGCTACTTCTGTCCAATGCATTATACACTCAAATAAAAGAAGGATGAGTGAAACCACCTTGGATGGTATTTCTGGCCTCATATTTGTGAGTACTCGCAGAACCAGACGTTTTCAATTTTCCACTCTATATGCTTCTGTTCATACTACTTTTACATCATATTACAGAAGAAAGAAAATTTCTTGTGAGCAGCGTGAGAATTAGTTGAAGTTGTTTTTATTATCATAATTATTATTATTATTCTAACTTTTCTATTTTTAATTTTCTCGTATGATTTTTCTCCTGCTACTCTGATTCCTCTCAAGGTCACACGTGCTCATTATCTTCACATTCCAATGTGTGAAATACAACAGTGAGAGTAGACAAATTTTACTGTATGAGTAGGCTGAGTATCTACTTATTCACAGAAATAAACGAAAATACTCTTTGTAATTGTCTTATGTTAGTTTTGAAAGTAGCATCGTGTTTTCCAGTTTTCATCGATTTACTCACATCACTCAGCTCGACTGAAAGAGATACATTCAAATGACTTCTTCTTATGGCTTTATTTATCAATGACGGCAGCCGGAACCTTGAACTGTTATGATGAAACGGTGTTGTGATAATATTTGAAATACGTTTTGATTTTGTGAGAGGTATCTATCTGATTCAGTGTATGTGAGCACAATGTGATCTCCTTGCATTAGCCAATCGCAGATGTGCAGTTCAGTGGTGTTTCACGAAAGGCTTTGAAATGGCCCATGAATGTTATGTGTCAGTTGGTATCGCATTGAGCATAGTACGGCTGATTGGTATAGACTGGAACATATTTCACCAATTTCTTTCGGTTTTTGTGACTTGCAAGTAGTGAGTATTTAGTTTTATTCCAACGGAGCTCAATCTTCGAACAGTTAACAAATTTTCTAGATCTGGTATAGAAATCTGTGAAAATTATGCTAACATAACTGGTTTGAAACCGAAAACACATTTTGTTCCGTGTAACCAGGTTAAGCGGCTTCTAAACGACTGTCAGACACAGCAGAGTCCATATTCAAATTCTCCGAAGTGGTGCTTTGAATGGCTCAGCTTCCAATGGTGTTCATTTGAGACTAAGATTTACGACCATCCATTCAATAGTTTGCATCTGGATAAAGAAGTTGAATTCCGATTTCTGTCCTGTCATGGTTTCATTTCTGACGAAGGACCCAGATGAATATATACACACGTATTTACGTTGATAAATGCACCCCACCCCCCAGTGGAACGAGAGATTGAATGATGAGTTGGTCATCTGAGAGTGACATGAAGAGGACGGAAATGGAAGCTACTGGGCGATCATGCAAAAGAGCACAGTGAGATGGCGAAATGATGCTGACAATCATGTAAATATCTTTATTGAGTTGTCATTAAACTTTGAATTGTGTGTATATTTACCTCATTCAGATGTTTATCAGCCGAATTTCCTAATTTCGGAGGCGGTTTTATGTAACATTTCAATGAAAGCAACGAATTAACTACTTGATTGTTCTGAGGAATCACAATGCTCTCTGTTTTTCAATATCTTTCTTCAATGTTAATTCGAAATCATCTTTCCAACCATCTACCAGGATAAGTAGATCTTTTCGAGATTATCTTCATGACTAAATGTTTTCATGCGAGAATATGCAATTTGGTCACGCCAAAACAACTTTCATCTCTATGCAGAATGTACAATAGATAATATAATATATTTTATTACAAAACGAACTCTCCTTGGTCTGCATCGGAAGTAAAAATGCTCATTCCATTATTGCTGATGAAATGCTTGTCAGATCTCCTAGCCAGTTTCAATCCTGTAGAAGCAGTAGCTAGCAAACTGACACTACGAAAACAACTCAAGTATACCTTCTCCCTTCAGAAATCACTATGGCGATTATTAGCACTCAACCCACTGTAAAAAAAGTTCAATTTACAACAATAATGTCAATTCACTCATGCAATCGAAGCAATTGTCTACTACTCGTTGATTCATGTCATCCCCTTCCATTTCGATTTCAATTTCTGTCATTTTCACCATTTAGCGCGATACTCTGTGTGACAGTAAAATCTCCCTCTGAAGTCGAAACTAGAAATCAGGAAGAGGAAGATATCATGGTTATCTATTCAACTCAGTGGTAAGTACACGGGAACAGAACTAGAATCTTACACAGAACAGAGCAGACTATCTAAATAGGCCATGTACTGCATTGGTGTTTGTGAAATTAAAACATGGAGATGTGATGAACTATTGATGGATTTGTGCTTTTTCTCGCTGTACATGTCTGTCAGGAAGTGATCTCATGATGCTGTATAATAAGGTTAGAGAAAACTCAGAGTGTGAATGATAACCTGACTAGAAATTCAGACATGACATATCGAATGACTATTCTCACTTTTCGAAATCTTATACCTTCTCACAAGCTTTGTGAAAATGCAACTCGTTAGTGATATCTCATGATAATGGTGTATCCTCGATATGCATTCGAACAGTCTGTCACTACACACACAGCTGATTGGATTAGACCCCTTACATGAGTCATTATTCAGCAAATACATCTGACAATTAGTGTTCATCCGGAATACTCCAGATGTGAAACCAGTTGTTTTACAATTGTCTGAGATAGCGATTCGGTTTCGGTGATGCGATTTCTCCTCATAAGAATACAGTGAATGGTAGGCTTATCTAGCTGCCTTCAACATTCCTCTCAGTGGTGATATTCGTTCGGCGAAATAACCACTAACAACTGTAGTTTTAAAGTGAATCACGACAGGGAATGGCATAATTTCAATTCGCATACGCAGAGAAGGCCACGCACAGTGTGTATAAATATGGAGGGAATGGTATTACATTGAAGAAACGTGGTTGTACCATGGTAAAATATTCATATGCCAGTGTGGACGATAAAATGGAATATTATTGAACGCATGCAGTATGTGACTCTCGGTGCACCAACCACCCTATCCACCATGTGAACATATCAGAGAATGGCTCTCGTCACCGAACACTGACTTCATATATTGAATCAATCTCTACTTTGATCTGACAAACATTTACACCTACCTCATTCAGATAACTTGAGAAGAAATGCTTCGAAATGCACGAAACGTGTTCTAGCCATCTCAGTGTGAAAATACGGAAACAGGTAATCCGCGAATCGGATGTTGATGATGCATGTGATCGACGCCTTCTGTCAGACTGCATTGTATTTTTCCACGTCTGCTGAGTTTGAATGACTTCCACACAGAAGGATAAGGGAAATCGCCTGGCTACCAAAGCTTAAGTAAGAATTCTCTTTCAATTGTGAATACAGGGCATGAAGTGGCTATTTCAGATAGACACTCATTTGCATATTTCAGAATAACACTATGCACAATATTAGCTCTTCGTTTTTCATGTTGCAAAACTCCTGCACTCCGACCGGCGAATACGACGTATTTCATGTGTTGTCTTCATATTCCCGATAGAAAACAACTGTCAGACATTCATCAGCGCCACACATCTTGACTATTTGTTAGTGATAACAAAGTACCACTTTTGAACCAGGAACTAATCTTTCAGTGGAAAATAAGTAATACTGTTATGATGACTGTTCTTTGTGAGGATTGTGTATCATTAATTCTCAGTCAATTGTGCACTACTCATGCGATTTCCTTCTGTCTTTTTCTAACCTTTTCACATCTGTTTCTCTGGATCATGATGACTGGACAGTAATGTTGTATCCTACATTTGTATTTCATGAACTTTATGTTGAATTTCCACATTACGTTATTGTTCTTTCTGTGTGACTAGTTGAAAGAAGCAAAGCAGACCAATGAAGAACAATAAGTAAATAATTTTAAAAGCTGGGGTTAAGTATTCAATACCAGATTATCTGGACTCTTCAATTTAGGAGGTTGAACGGAGTATTTCCTTAGAAATCAACAATATATGGAGTGACCAAGTGAGAACATGGAAATATTCCAAGGTATTTCATGCCTGACTTATTCTCCACATATCAGTTCCCTCCATGCTCCAAGCATCATGTGAAGTAATAAGTTCGTTCATATGATGTTTGTTCCTCAAGGTGACATTATTTGTCTGACTCGAAATACTACTATGTCTTAATGTGATTTGATCTGATCCAATGACGTTTGTCTAGGTCTTCTTCTACTGCATCTCATGAGAGTGTGTATGAGAGTATTTCCCCAAAAATACCCTTGATTCTCGTCTTCACCATTAGACGCGATTCTCACAGTTTGGGGAATCTACTACACAAAACTGTCAACCTCGAGTAAAGCATCTTCTGTGTGCCTTCCATCAGTTTAATTTTAGTCGTTGTAGTTTTCAGTATCAGTTCAGACTCAGCTTTCATGAAGCACAAAGAAAATCGCCTTACCATATATAAAGGACATCTCAGAAATCACTTCAAGACTCTACAAGTCTTTAGGAATTGACGTCGTACACAAACCAACAAAGTCACTTCACTCAATTCTATATCAACCAAAAGACTTAACAGCGAAGGAAGATAAAACCAACATCATCTACAAAATAGATTGCATCAACTGCGAAAAACACTACATTGGCCAAAGTGGACGTCCCCTTCGTCTTCGTTTCCACGAACATAAGCTAGCTGTCAAGAGACATGATATCCACTCCCTCATATCACTACATACAGACAACCACGGACATCGATTCGACTGGGACAACGTTCAAATAGTAGACAGAGGAAGCAACAAGAATGCTAGAGAATTTTTAGAAGCTTGACATTCCAGTGAATCATCAATCAATAGACACATCGAGATAGACAAAATTTATCAACCGATAAGAAGGAAACCTCACACACAAAGGGTCAAAGTTCAAGTCAAAGAAACAATGAATTACAATACAAATAACCAAGAAGGTGTGAAAACACACAAAAACAACCAATCAAGTCCAAGGTCACCAGGAGAGATGATTAATAAACTCGTGGAGAAATCTAAAAGCTCACTTCAAGAAATTGAAGTATGCGCTGAAGATGTCGCCTAGTAGGGCGATGAAAGCTTCGCAAATTAACTATCCAGCTCAGAGAACACAACCATATCAAAATATGTATGCATACATGAACGTTTTCCAAACAACTTCCGAATAGTTTTCGAGGACACAGCTAGCTTCATCTTTAACAGAGTGGAATCACGAATATTTCCGTGATATTTCCTTCGATGTTATGGATTGTGTAGTCACAGTTCACTGCACCAGAAGTATCACCTCTCAGTGAATTATTTTGCATGCGCAACGCAATCTGGTAAACGAATTTTCTGTTTACAGTTTGTCAGCAATATTTACACACAGTGATATGGTTGGTCTAGTGTCTCCAACATGTAATCGTCAATCACTTCTTTGGAAGTGGTACATCGCTCTTAATTACATTCAGCCTTATTGAAGGTTGGCGGGTGACCACTTTAAACCGACTGCCCAATTAAGAATTGTGCAAGAGTCTCCTTGTTCTTTTCAAATTCTCACTTTGTTTTTGCCATAAAATTTCAGTGAATACCATGATGCAATATGTGCAGACAGGTATCCTTCGATATCTGAGAGGTGCGATGCAGATACGCAGCACTCAGAACTATTTTTTTGGTCACGCATGTCAAAGAGACATCAGGTCTCATCTCCAACTGTTACCCTTTTCACTGTGGAAACTGACTGAAGGGATATATTGATAGTTTTGGAGTAAACGAAACAAGCATGTTAGCCTACCAAACAGACTAAAGACGCCTATGAAACTGATTTTTGAGTACGGCATTTACAGGTGCAAATTTGAATCATCCGTGAGCATACAATATGCCGGAATTTCATGAATGTCCTCCATGCAGGCATTACTCAAGAAAGAGCTACTCAAAGGGTGCCAGTCTTAGCAGTAAACTTCAAAGTGAATAACAGCCCTCCAACGAGAACACACTTCCAACTCCTCTGTACTGCTGAATCCATAGGGGACCAGTTATATCAATGGGGGCTGTACATACAAAGGAGAATTGTTCCACCGACTCTACCACCCTGATGACAAACTCACTTTTGTTATATTTGAAATGAACTGAATAAATCTGTTGCCTATTTGTTACGTCTGCACCTGCTAATTGCTATAACGGTAATGAACTCGAATGCAGCGCTACTATGCCTAATTGTCCTATGTACCCACAGGTTCACTGAGCCACGCAAATGACAAAAGACAATGGCTGCCCTTTGATTAAGATATTGTATTGCACTATGTAGTTTAAGGAATGACAAGTGATATTTCTGTAATTTGGTTTGTAAGGATTATTTATGTTTTACGAGTTGATCAAGGACTGATATCAGTTAGAGAACCATTGAAAACCAGGCAGTACTGGACAGCTGCTGTTTCATCCTAGTTTGGGAATCATCGGCAGTACGCACATTTGCATAACCGTAATAAAGTCAGCTCACAACCGTCAGAATGAATTGTTCCTAATTATTGGCTGGAAATGTCTATTCTCATTTAATCCATCAGCCCACGCTTTGAGAAACTGTTTACTCTTGTATACTTACTTCCTCCGCTTCTGCATTGCTCTCATTGAATCTCTCCTCAACTAACTGACAGAGATTTTGTGACATAGTGAATGACATTGAAAGCTGTCGGCAGGCTGTATGGCCATCCTAAATGAACGCTGTAGGCATTGTATCCACTTTTGATATGCGATGTAACGATGAAGTGCAATGGAATATTTTAGAACATGCTGTGAACTCCATGTTGTTTGGATTGAATGGAATTTTGTCACTATTATTTTTATTGTAAGAAAGAAAGGACCGTAGAGATAGGCGTGAAATGGAGAAGTGGTCTTGAATCTTGATGTTCCACCTGGAACACAAATCAATAATGAGAAGTGAAATTATATTTTCTATAATTGGTTTGCAAGGATCAGGTTCGTTTTTACGAGTTGATCATGGATTGATAACAGTTGGAGAACCATTGAACATCAGGGATTAATAGGATGAAACAGCTGTCCAGTAATCCCTAGTTTTCAATAATTATCCAACTTATATCAATTCGTGATCAACTCGTAGAATTATATTTGAATTTTTGAAATTACTCTTAGTATAATTATTATTGCTGAGATCAATGGGAAACGTATTGATCACGCTATGTAAGTCGACATCAGATTAGTCTAGAAAAGTGTTCCTCACTCAACTTAGCGACTGCCACTGAAATACAACACCCATGTGTGATTAAATGTTCATGCTAGAAATCGGAACCTAGAATTCTCATTCAACGAATCACATCATTTCATTCCTAAAAGTGATAGAATGAATGAGACACGCGTGTGTCATCAGAAAACAGTGTGCTAACTGAATATTGATTAAAGAATAGCGTGCACACGTATGATAAGAATTTGTGTTACTGATGCACAACACATACAGAATGCTTAGTACAAGTGTGTTAGTTGAATAGTGCTTAGTAAAGATTATGAACAGTGTACAAATGAGGTGATTTTGGCCATACTTATTTATTTACAGAATGATGAAATATTTGTGTTGGTTGAGGTCAACATCACGCGTTGTATGTCTTATTTATATTTATTACTATTTCTCATAATTTTACTTCAGAAATAATCTTAATTATAACAATGAAGAAAATAACAGCTCTATCACAAACAGTAATTCTATTAGAAATATGCAATTTTCAGCATGATCAGCTCAGAGATCCAAGAGAAGCGATAGGACTTCAGATAGTGTGTGGAATCAATCGGTTAGATCAGCGGAAAATAACGCTGAATTGCTTGCGTCACTATCCTGCACTACCATACTGGTCCAAATCACTTGTTGCACATGAGACAACCTGATTCTATCAAAATTCAATTGCCATGTATAATTTCCACATGTGTTATGCACAAACTTACTTCAACCTTCGTCATGAAGTAAATATCTTCAATGTAAACACCTTTTGATTGAAACTGTTCACAAGATGAAAGACGAAACTGGTTTATTTGAAGTCAACTGATGGGTGTGAATAGTGTGAAAGTGAAGTCAATTCGATATGAAGCAGAAACCGGGATATTTCATAAACTGGAAGGCGTTTGTCAGATACCAGTACGTGAGTAGCATCTGAACAAAAAGATTCGATGTATGTCCTCTGCGTCAGTTTAACTTGACAATTAGGCCATAGAATTTAGAATTCATGAAGATATCATGTTCAGTGAAGGTCATCGGAGAACTGCACTCCATAACCAAAGTGTTTCATTACCCATCTTGAAATCCAGGCTTCCCTTGATATATCTGATATCACAATGGTTGACTCCACATACCCTTGCCATTTCCCCTATTACACACAGTTCACAGTTCACCTTAGCTTCTCGATATTCTGTTCCTCTTAGATTGAATAATTCTACGTGTGCTTATGTCATCATGAAATGCACCCTTATTAATGCATAGCTGGAGTATTTCATATTCATCTTCACGCTGTTCTTAAAGTCCTACTCCCTTATTGTCGAATTCATGTTGAAAGACAGTGCATTTTATTTTGATTAAATGAAAGGTAATGCGATCTCATATTAGTAGATTTGAGGTCTTCCTGCTTCAATTCACACGGCTGCTGAGGAGTGATTTTCATATATCGAATGTCGTTTCATACTCTGCACCGACATCATGGAGTAAAAGTTTCAAATACAATGAAGAATAAAATTGCAATTGACTGAGAAGCAAAGTTGTTCATTGTCCACATGACCAGTTTTACAATTAAAAGCGTTCTCTGAGCTGGTTGGTTTAGTCACGAAGCTTTCGTCATCCTTCCGGACAACATCTTCAGCGCCATATTTAGCACGAAGTGAAATGATTTAAATTTCCTCATGCGTGATGTAATTGCGTGTCCTGGTTACTATCTTCACATATGTATTGACCACTTTCTATTGACTAGGATTTTAAACTTTTTGGTCACCTGATTTACTTTTTATTAATTGGTATATTTCATCTATATTAACGTGTTTGTTAATCGCATTTTCGCTTGAGTACCAGGCCTCTAGGAATTCTCTGGCACTTTTCGTGTTTCCTCTGTTTAGGATTTCGAAGCCGAGAACAAGTGAGAATCAACCGAAATAGCAGTGGAGTAGTCGACAATAAATTTCAAACTGTGTTATGTTCTCGATACCGTATGTCTTATGATATTTTATTCATGTCCAACTTGATCATAAGAAGTAGTTGTATAACATTCTTGGTGTAGAGTGTTCCTAAGTGATGTGCAAGCCTATGCTTTCATCGCCTTGACGAATATGTTTCAATAATGAAAGTAACCATGATTGTAGTATCGTCTTCAGTGGAGAGATAAGAAACTTTTTTTTCAAAAATTGCAAATGCATGTATAAAGTGTTTTTTGACTGTGTTCATGAAATTGGCGTTATCACCACAAAACTGGAGTCTACAACTACCTTTTATGTCAGTGGCACTGGCTATGTATAGTGAAGGACAAATGGGGATGCACATTTAGGATTCACAGTGTAACTGACACATCCGAAATTCATTTCTATCCACAATTGAGTATTTTGCATATGAACGTTTCGATCCTGTGATTTTCTAAGAATGTTTCTTGACTGGGACGTCACTTGTAGATCACTGAATCATCTTCATCATAGCGCTTCCAATTTTTACAGCTTTAATCAAAGATAACTTGTGGTGAATGGCCGTTTGAATTTGTATCTATTTGGTTGGCGATATCAAGTTGGATTTATGAAATCATTGATCCCACATCGTTTTGTGAAGTAAATTTCACGAATTTCCCTGTGAAATCAACTGAGTTGACAATCACGACTCCTGTTAAGTAAATGGTCGAAATTCCATTGTCTCAGATCAACTCTGCATATCGTGTTTCTTTCTTAAATGTTTCAGTCTAGTTGATGAATGGAAGTCAATGAGTGATTGTCGAATGAGTCAGGAAGGAGGAGTCAAGTATCAAGGTGACTTACAGATATACTCAGTTGAGTGAACACTTCTTCATTTCATCCTGTTGACTCACTCGATATGGTATGCACGACAGAACTGATGTCACTAGAGGCTACATTGTCTCGTATACAGAAACATACTACACTTTCCATCGGTCGTATTTGATGAAAATATACCTTGGTTTTTGTGTCTTGCCGTTTCTTGTTACGATCTCACCACCCTCGGGAAACAGATATTACAGTTGAACTCCTAATTTCGATGTATTCAGTGTGGTGAATTTTGTGGATAACGACTATTTTATAAATCGCCAACATTGTTTCTGCAGAGATGCAAATACTGTGGAAATCGAGAACTCAGTTACAGTTATGTTGCTTTGGAAGATACACGGAATAATGGGAAATGCATCTGAAGTGGTGATCTGACAGAAAAACTAGAGAAGCTAAGATGCGCTGGTTGTGAGGTTCATTTGTGTGGAGTTTATCGAAGAGAACCATCAACTTGCATCTACATTCTTTGCATGATAAACATTCCGGTGACACAGAGTGCATCATAGTCAAGCATGTGAGATGATATTGCAAGTCAGTGTTATACAGCAGTAGTTACTGATGACGTTTCAAGAACAATTTTCTGCTCAAAATCACATCAAGCTTATCATTATGAGCAATAAATTGTGCTCGAAACGTCATCAGTAAAAATTACTATATAACACTGTGAGACTTTATCAAAATATAATTTACCCACAATGAAATTCAATGACATCCAGCTAGAGAATGATGAAACAATCGTTATTTTTGATATAATTGGTCTTTATACTAATATACCAATCAATATGGCCTTATAAGCAGTTAAAAGGGACTAACTGCAGATCCTAAACTTACTCAATGGATAAAGCTGCCCATTGAGGAAATTATTTTAGGAATTCAGTTATGCTACACATCTATTGTCTTTCAATTCCAGCGTAAAATTAATAGATACAGGGAAGTTGTAGCAATTGGATAGATAGTCAATATTCCCTATCTTAGCAGATATCTTTATGGACAGCTGGGAAAATACTGCTATAAATACTTTTAATCCTACTGCAGAAATATGATGCAGATAGGTTACGAAAAAACAGAACATATCTCTCTCTGGCATCTTGACGCATAAACTCACTAGTAAAGGGAATAAAATTCACATTTATACCGGAAAATGAACAAGGAGAATAAGCCATGATGTTAGATTGTTAAATTAATTAAACGAACGGAAGAAGATAGACTGCACACTTGCATTTATAAAAACCAACGCATTATGCTTATAGATATTTAGACTTTAATTCATTTCATCCGTTCGTTGTCTGTAAAGGCGGGCTTAGCTAAGTGTCTAACAAACCGAGCAGTAAAACTGAGTAGTAATGTAGGTAGATGGAGAGAGAGCTTGATTGCTGAATCCTTGTTCACAGAATCTACACTCAACATGTGCAATAGGAATGATTCATCAATTGTACCGGAATATTAAAAAAAAATAATACTACCAATCAAGTCAAGCGATGAAAAATAATTGATTTATATGAATGAAGTTAGAAAGTTGTGTGAATAGGGCCTTGATATGATTATAAGCAGTAATAAATTGTGTTCGAAACGTCATCAGTAAATAATAATATGAAACATTGTGATTCTATATCAAAATGAATTTTACTCACAATGAATTACACAATTATCCTTTTGCTACAAACTACGTGCAACAAGAGAATAAGGCCAACTTTCACAGAGAACTATAAAATTGTTGATCAACATCTCCAATGACATCATTAAAATCCTCATTGGATATATGAATGCCAGCTGAACTGGGAGCAGATAATACAGGAAGAGAAATCACCACAAATTGAAAGCCTATGCCTCGGCGAAATTAAGGACATTGAAGAATTATTCGCAGACATCTGCGCCCCAAATGATTTCGTGATCAAGGGCAGCGTGTACAAACACAAGTAAGTACGCAAAGCGTCGTGGATTTAACCTGAACGACACACAACAAACGAGGTGAATTTCTATTCAATGCTCCCCTAGGAAGTGGAGACGCAGCACGCTGAAAGCAAGTTCGAGAATGAGAGCAGATGTGGGATCAGACCAGCATCTTGTAGGGTTCCGAATTGATGGTGTATGAAAGAGACTCTATTTACGTCGTAACAACTGACCTCGATTATTCTATTTGTGACTCAGTTGTTTGATATATCATTTGAAACCTGCTTATATGACATCACTGTCAACAGTTTCAGTTGTCTCTTGAGACAGCAAAAGCGCTCTTATTAACGGTTCATCTTGCTATTTGTTTTCGTGAGGCAATACTATAAATGTTGCTATTGTTGCAGTTGATAATGCTACATTCGTTGCAGTGATCTTCACTGACTAGTTAGCGTCTAACAGACGCATGGAGAAACGCATGTTGTGTCAATGCGCCTCAGTGTATCTTTGTATTTCCAAGAGCTTGAAAATTATATGCTGCGAAGAAAATATATGTCGTATATATTCTTGCACATCATCTAATTCATTAACGTCTATAGACGCAGACGCAACACACTCATCAATTTCAAAATCATTCTAGACAATGGCAGTATGAGAACTATGTGAAGGGCATGTCAGTGACGACGGATTCGAGGCATAGAATCGACTGCAGTTCTCCACTTTGCTCGAAGATTCGCACTGTCGTTATCTGGACCGCGCACGACATCTTTCGGCGTGACGCCTGCTCCCGACAGTGCCCACCATCCAGTGTATGTATTAGTCTCTCAAGGATCGTTTGACTTATTGTCTCGTTCTGAGCGGATATCATCATGATGGGATGCCAGATATTGTCAATAACGAGCCGCCTCTCTTTGATATTCTGACAAATCACCATTCTCTTCAGTAAACAGGCACCTACTCCACACCCCACAAATTCTCACTCAGGACTCCTGATCGACTTTCACCACCCATGTCAAATCACACCACTCAAGACCTATGAAATAGTTGGGGGATCGGTCTCAATTGACCACTTTGTGGTCACAGGTGTCATTTCGTCATCCTCGCATTGTAGATATTCATCCAGTTTTCATTTCACATGAACGCTTGGTAGTCCTGTTCATTTCTCCTCTCTAACAATCGAGTCTCTTCCATTATCTCTCATTACTTTCATCTGAGTTTACTGCTCCTAGTTGGCAACCTGGTTTTTCCACATAGCGCTTTGAAATATCCTTTATCCATCTCGCGTTTTACTTCATTTGTTAATGACTCAGAGAATCCTCCTTCTTCTTATCTTCAAATTTCTAATCTACTCGTTTGTTCAGCGTGCCTCAGATGACATTGAGCTTCTCCTATCGTTAGTCATCTCTGCACTTGTTCATCGTCTCCTCCATCAGCCCTGTTTCCACTATTACATTCAAAGCCATTCATTCTATCAAGTTTCCTTTCCTCTGGTACCTTTTCATCTCCCCTTCCACATTGCTATCAGAGAGTTCTTGCCCTCATACATACAGGTTTTTTCGAAGATGTTTCTTCATTTCTTCGACTTCTCCACTGAAAACTTCAGCAGAGTCGCAATTTATACCTTCGTCCTTCCATTACACATTCGGTGCAGCCGTGAACAGTGCGCTGTATTAGAATGCGATATCAGGTCAACGTTCATAACACCATTCAAAAATTCAGTGTCACATTGAACGAAGAGGTGAAGATGTGTTCTAGCAAAGACTGTGCACTTTGTTCTGAAACATTTGCAGCCAAAAACGAAAATTTTGCAGTGGTGACAGTCCTTGAAACACTTAATCAGATAATTAGTAGCCCTTCCATTGGAGATTACAGTGCAGATGAAGCGAATGGCATATGTTAACAATATTGATATTATTAATAATGATATGCCTTATTCTAGAGGAGTAATTATGATACAGTGTGGAATCCTCAACATTTTGTAAAGTAGTGCATCAAATTCATCCGCAATATGACAAAATCCTTACAGTGTATTCGAGGAAAGACTGTTTGGAGCAATGGGGAAAATTTGGTGAGCAGAAAGAGTTAGCGAACTGTTAAAGTGGAGATTGAAAGATTTCTAATTGCCCTTACTCCTTACTGTAGTTGGTAAGACGTGAGATTTTCTTAGGATTACACAAGTTATGGATCAACTAAGAAAGCTAAGATGTACAAGAACCAACGACAGATA